>OY855904.1:7660569-7675569 GCA_963693305.1 Meandrina meandrites
GTTCGCTCCTCATCCTCGGAGACCCAGGGGCAGTTAGTCGGGGCAAAACGAAGTAAACCGGGCAAAAATCGTAGCTGCGAAAGTTTTCTATAAAAATAAAAGAGCCCCTGGGAAACGAGTCTCTCCACACCATTTCCAAGCGACTCTGCGAATGCTGGCTCCTGATTGAGCAAAAAAAATCCTTTGTATTATTTTGCCCAATCGGCGAACAGTAAGTTCAGAGTCACTTTCGTGTTTCCACTTTTGTAGTTTCAACTCAGGGTTCTCTAAGTTTCCTAAGCCAGCAAATACTTGTAGGCAGCCTCTTTTATATCAGTACCATTTTGGGATTCACAAGCATTTACAGACACGTTTTCTTTCAGGACACCTAAGTCCAAGGGCCAGGCATTACGAAGAAGTCGGCCTTTATCAGGTAAACAAAAGTTCAACATGCACTTTTCACTAACTGAAGCTTCAAGGGCTGTTGAGAACAATATGAATAAACGTTCTTGTCAGTCTTGTCAATTTTTCACAAGTTGATTTGCTTACCACTAGTTTCAGAACAGTTAAGACCAAGCATCTGCGAAATCCCCGTCACGTAGCCCCTTTTAATGTTTGACTCACCGTCTGAGGTGCAGCATCAAAATTCCCCGTTGAATAAGTTTCCTACCACGCTACTTTGGCGAGGCTGGTCGGCCATCTTACGTTCTTCCAAATTTGCTTCTTCCTCCACGGTCACCTCTTGTTTTGCCTGTTTTGTTTATCCTGTTTTGTACGCCAACAAACCTCCATGTGCCCACGATTTCCACATTTACTACAAGTATGTTTACGAAACTTCGCAATCTTTCTGCATATGGCCCGGCTTATCGCACATTCCAATATTTGCCTTACCATGGCGATTTGGACTTCGATCCTTTATCGAGTTTACTTCGGTGTTTCGTTTCAAGGAATTATTGCATATAAACAAGATGCTGTTGTTTCTGAACGAGTATGGGGACCCCCTACCCTGCAAGCAGAGTCTTCTTCGATCTTCCTAGATAAGTCGGGAAGATCGAAGAAGACTCTGCTCGCAGGGTAGGGACCCCCATGTTTAGTTCAAAATTTAATTCCATATAAAATAAACAACCAATAGGCAAGATTGGACAAACAAAACCCCTAGTACAGGTTCTAAACGCGAGAACTGGATTATGTATCCATGCTCAGAAATATTCGGAAGATTCAAAAATGCCGCAGGAACTATCCCACTCAGAAACTTTCAAAATTTCGTTACAGAAGTGTTGACGTGGATTTATAATGGGATTCAAAGACGATAAGAAGACCTAAATCTAAAGCTTTTCCTTGAGCTTTTCCTTTAGCTATTCTGATATGGGACTCAATCTTTCTCTTTACTTTCTGGGACATAGGAATAATACATGGGAGCGCGTAGATATGGAATTTCTCTTCGCGAGCGTTAAACTCGATATCTCACGAGGGAGCGCAGCGAACAAGTGAGATATCGAGTTGAACACTCGAAGAGAAATTCCATATTTACAGAACCATTCATTCACCAACTCGAAAGAGTGGCGCGAAATGAAGCCAGTGACGTGTCCGCACGTGATTGATGATATCAAACACACGTAAAAAAATTATCGTAATTTTTTATAAACACTGATTCATGCCATTGGGATCGAAGCCAGAAAGAGAAAACAAGATCACAGGAAGTACTTTTCTTTTGGTACGCTCGAGTACGTCTATCAGGATGTATGCATGGCTGAAAATGAATACATATATAGGTATATCTTATTTCTATGCAGATAAAACATCACAATCTCCAGTCCGGGGGATATCCATTTCTGGATATATGATGACGTCACAAAAAATGGCGTCTTGGACCTTAGTGGGAAAATCAGCATTCGCATCACTTTTTCGCCCCTATTGTTTTAGTCCCTTTTTTCTATCCCATGAGACCAAGCGTGATTGCTAAAGGACCATCACAGGAACTCGTGGATGTACGACAAGATGGCTACCTTCTCTGCATCACCGAGAAAAATGTGACGAAAGTGAAGTCAACGGTTGTGTTTTGGAGGCGTTCCGAGTGGAGTTGTCTTTGATTTCTTGCAAATTTCAGGTTTGTAATAATTTTTTTGGTTTTCGAAAAAATTACTTTTAAAAACTAGAGTAAATTTGCTTGTTGTTTATTCAAACAAAATGCATATGCACGATACTTTAGTTCATATGCACGGCCTTTGAAAATGTGTCACGGTGTAATTTCGGCACCATTACTTGCTCACTGTGCGAGCTTTTTGTTTATCCTTGGTTGTCTTGGTTTGCATCTCTGAATTTTCTTGTAGACCCGATTTCAAGTTGTGTATATATTTGTTGTTTCTTAACAGGCAATGAAAAATCACCTTGATTTTGTAAGATTATGTTGGAAAAGTCTCGAGACGAATCGTTGAAATATCTGTTGGAAGGCAGTATCAATTAACGAAGGTTCTCTGCGAAAAGCGTCAGGCTAACCTGGTCAACATAACAACTGGCATGAGAATAAGGGTAGGTAAATTCAGTTTTTTAGGACCTAGATACAACAATACTTGTCCAGAAAATTAAAAAAAATACCTATTCATCTTCTTCTTCAAAAGCACAGGCACAAATAAAACTTGTTTGGTCAATCGGGCTGCAATTTTGCCTGTGTTTAATGGGTCTTCACATTCTGGTCAGACTGCAGCATACTGTGGTCCCCTCTTCTATGACTGAGTAAAATGAGTCAATGACTCATAGTGATTTTCAAACAGAGAAGGTTATTATCTCTCGAGCCACAGTTTGCCTGTATACAAATTAGAAGCACTCCACTTTTGTTGTGGCTAGTTCCAGTCCAATTTGCTTGTGTAATTCTACTCCAGTTTGCTTTTGGTTAGTTCCACTCTGGTTTGTTTGGGTTTAGTTCCACTCTGTTTTGGTTGCAGGTAGCTTTTACTTGTTAGCAATGGCTGCACTATTTTTAAATAACTGTACATAAAAATTTAACATTTGAATCATAGACTCATGACTCATTGACTCATTCGACCTGCATAAACTTTGATCTCATTTCTAGTATTTTTGTATGATTTCCTTAATTACTTATGGATAATTATCTTGTTTGGTTACTTGAGGGTGACTGAAACCTCTGTCATTTGTAAATAAGAATTTCAAACTCCCTCCCTCCCCCCTGCACCTCGTGGGTCTTGGCAAAGTGAGAGTCAGCGAGTCATGCGGGTCATTATGGTTAGACCAAATAACACATCCGTTAGCCTGAATAGCACTCCTGTTAGCCTACAGTTAGCTTCAGTAGCTTCCAGCTAGCTTTGATATTGGGATAAGGGATTTCTTGCTCGCAGGGCTCGCATGGCTCACAAGTCATGCTAGCCATTCCGGTTAGCCAAACTGGTTAACCTAAAAAGAACTCGGTTAGCCTAAATAGCACTCCAGTTAGCCTACAATTAGTTTAGTAGCTTGTGGTTAGCCTTTGTATTGGGATAAGGGATTTCTGGCTTGCATGGCTCACTGGCTCACATATTGTACAAACTCGCACCTCCCTTGTTTCCGGAGCCTCTATGATATATGACCAGTAATAACCTCATATCCAGAGCTTCTGTTTATGCTGTTCCCTCCTAAATTTAACTTGCAAGCTATCAACCATAATTAAGGTATGGGGAGGATCTGGGCTGGGCTAGTACATGTACTACTTCGAAAAATGGATTTTTCTGCTATCATCTTCCATGGTATGCCAATAAACCTTTTTCACCAAGTTTTACTATTTGTAGTTCACATGGTAAAGTATTATGTAGTAGTGTGAAAGCTTAGTTCAACAAATGCAGCTATAGCTTTTCAATTCAGACCTTTAAGTAGGGTAGCATATATCTATTTACTATTTGGGAGACTTGGTCCAGCAGAAATCCACAGACTTGACAGTATGGAAATGCTAACAGAATCAATATCAAATATACACAGTGATGGATAATATTTGTTAAAGAAAAGGAATAATTATATTAGTTAAGGTGCTCTCACTGCCTTAGTAATACAATTTGCTAATTAATATTTTTTTCTTGCAGGTTATGGCAAGAAAGCTATAGAGAAGAGGAAAAGGAAGTTATGGAATGATATTTAGAAGGACATAATAAAATTGCTTTTGAATGAGTGTGTTGTTGAATGCTTTAGAGGTCTTTAGACAAGTTACCATAAATGTTAGTTTCATCCCATCTTGCACACAAAATACACACACTGCAAAATTTTGATTGTAAACAGAAAAGGGATTGCAGTGTCTGAGGCAACAGGAAAGAATGGTATCTGAAATTGGGTAGTTGAAAGATTTTTGGGGACTAAAAGCTGTAGTGGCAGAAAATTTTTGGGACTGAATAATACTTTAAATTTACTTTATTGCCTGAATTTTTCCCAATATGCAAGAGAATTTATACATACAATCAGGGTAATCCTGAACAAAATATTACAACTTTTCCATAAGCATACCTGGAACATTTTCAGAGACTAAATATCATGATTTTTTAATCATCGAAAGCATTGCATGCGACACGTGGGAACGATAGAATAAACTTCCCATATTAAAACAATTCTAACCTGTGCCAAATTCTATAATTTTTGCAAAGAGTTGAGTTTGAGTTCGTTCCCTCAGTACACGATAAAACAGGAGAAGATTCAAAACTGCTCGGAAACGAAAATTCGCAATACTTCAACTGTCAAGTAATATTATGGCCCGATGAAAGAGTTATTATAGTTAAATGCAATAGAGTTCTTCATATTGCAAGAGCAAACAGCCACACTCTAAACTCATTTTTAGCCGAAGTATCTTTCCTGATGGCATGCATATCGGCTATAAGCGAACGCTCATGATGCTTCAGCTGTCTTAGCCTTGAGAACGGGACATCGTGGAAAATAATCGTTAATATTGCTAAGTACAGTGCGGTGGAATCCCGATTTATCGAACGGAGAAAACGAAAATTGATTCGAGAAAGCGCGGAAATAATTGAAGCGTTCAAATGAGTGAAAAAACAACAACAACAACAAAGCAGCTTGTTATACTCTTTCTTCTATCAGACTCGCGCCGACGACATATTTATTTTTGCTCACCGCTCTATACTGGAGCTTAGTCCTTCCGCAATCTAAGCAATGTTTTGGTTTTGTGTGAGCCAATCAGATTACAGGAAATCGTATATCCAGAAATGGATATCCCCCGGACTGATCTCGGAATGTCGACTTTGCGCACGCTCACAAGGAAACGTATTTCATCATTACCAAATAGTTAATTTCAAGGCATTATTACCGGATTACTCCGTTCGCGCCCTGTTTAGGAACATCCAGACCGCTATCCCAACTGTAATATCTTACGGGCTGTAAGTTCTTTGAAAGTGGAAGATCCAAGAAATGCGGACTAAAATACACAAGCACATTTACGCAAAGCTGACAAGGACAAAAAAGAGGTTTTTATTAATATCTAACTTCAACAGGTTTATGTTAACAACGATATGTTTGTATTTTAAATCATTACTACAATCACTCGAATAAAGTCATCTTGTGTTCCAACGAAAACTAACGCTCGATCGCGGGCTACTCGTGTCACGTATCGTTTTTCAGAAGATTCAATGAGTACAGTAGACCTACATAATATATTCAGTCTGTGAAAAATTGACTATGAAAAAAGACCGAGGATGCTACGCAAAATTCCTTTATCAAAAGCAGTTCTTTCTTATATCATTAGTCCTTGTCGTCCATCAAGCTTTTCCTTTCAGCTTCATTTTTGAAGCTTGGAATCCTGGTACACGGTTATCTCGATGTAGTTGATAGTGTAGCGTTCCTCGCTTTTGAAGCGATACATCTCGAATGTCAGCCCCTTGCTCAGCTTCAGACTGTCGGAATACTGGGCGACAATCTTATGGCCGTCATCTATAGCGCAGTAGGCAGATCCGAACAGCTCGCCTGGCTTGAAGGTTAGCTCAAATTGATCAGGATTATTTTTTGATCTGGTAGACACAGTGGCCGCGACATCCACGTTCGGGTTTCGCAACTTGGCACTCGCGGAATCGCCTTCAACGGCTCTGTACGGACCTGACTTGGCGTAGTCGTGGTTCGGGTCCAGGAGCTGAATTCCCACAGAAAAATCCCCGTCAGATATCATGTAAGACATAGGATCACGGGGCTGCTGAGGCTCGGGAAGGACGACACCCACCTTCATCTTCACCGTGATATCGTCATCATCTTTCAGCTGGCCACTAGGAATCAGTTGAACACGGAAGATATTTTCCCAGTCGGAGGAATCCTTTTTGATGACAAGGTTCAGATCATCTCCCTCGAATGGACAATTCCAATCTGCGTTTTTACGCAGCCAGTTGGGAAGCATGAGGCGATGGTAGAGAAGTTTTGCACGGAAAGCTGGACGAGCCTTTGCAGACATTCTTGTTTTTGATAGCAGAGGAAACCGTCACCTTCGCTCACCAGGGATCAGTTAGAAGTGACGCTAGGAATTGTAGATGCGCGAATTTAAACTTTCATAACACAATGGGCATTCACGTGGTCTTTACCGCAAGCGGATTTTGAACTGTCAACTATGAAACTGCTGCTTTGTTCGGTCACGTAGAAGACCACTTTCTTCACATGAGGGTGTTACTGTTGAATTGGGAAAACAATGACCCTTAACCTGCTCCTGCATATAACTGTTGGCGTGGCCATTATCCTCCTACGTTTTCAAGTGGTCTTTACCGCAAGCGGATTTTGAACTGTCAATCATGAAACTGCTGCTTTGTTCGGTCACGTAGAAGACCACTTTCTTCACATGAGGGTGTTACTGTTGAATTGGGAAAACAATGACCCTTAACCTGCTCCTGCATATAACTGTTGGCGTGGCCATTATCCTCCTACGTTTTCAAGTGGTCTTTACCGCAAGCGGATTTTGAACTGTCAATCATGAAACTGCTGCTTTGTTCGGTCACGTAGAAGACCACTTTCTTCACATGAGAGTGTTATTGTTGAATTGGGAAAACAATGACCCTTAACGATGCCGATAATAGTCAAATTCTAGGCTGATATGGATATTTGTCGCCACAAGACCAATACATAGTTACCGCATTTACGTATGCATTTTTCGTATTCAAGGTGACGGTTAAAGCCATGAACGGGAAGTATTGCGCCCGAAAAAACTTGAGGCCCAGAAATTTGCGAAAGCAGACAACCTCACAAAACCCTAACTTTTAAATTTCCTTTGTAACGGTTAAAAGTTAGCAGGTTAGGTTTTTAAGCCCTGATTCTGCAAAGTCCAAACTAATCTTTGCTTTCAGTCTATTTCAAATTTTTCCGTTTACAAAATTGCGATATTCTTCTGCTGAACACCATAGCGAAAACCACAGACATTGAAACACTTTCCTGTCGAGATGGGCCTCGAGTAAAAAGTGTTAATTTAGCCCAGGTTCCGCTATAGAGCAAGTCCGGCTATAGCGCTATCAGAACCTCTCGCTCAACGTTAAGTCCCCGAAAACGAAAAAACCATTGCTGCGGAAATGTTTTTTCCAAAGTATTTCCTATACGCGCCAACATGGAACGCAGTTTGTTACTGACGGAAGCAAAATGCTCCTTAAAAGTAAAGCAGGTTTTTTTTCCTCGGAAACCAAAGTTGCTTAGGCAACCAATGCTACGTGTCCGCGTGTAAACGTTTTGTGAAAAAAAAAATGCTTCTGCAACAGTGTTGCCCCGTTTGTGGGGACCTTTAATTTATCCTTTGATCACACTGATTGACAAAGATTTTGGCACGTGCTGCAAGCTGGAACATCGAACAATCCTGAAGATGCCTCCAAATAACTTACCCAACCACAAACCGCTGACTCCAACTTCCGGTCTTTTATCAGTGTATTCCCATTACCCGCTGATATTTTCAGTATATAAAGGATACAGGTTAATTAGACGCATAACGTGCCTATTTCATAGACGACAAAATACAAGTAAACCTTCTCTGGTTATATTTCGGAATTATTCCATACCATCTTCATACTAAAAGAAACATAAGCGCGAAATTCAAATAATAGAAACAAAATGATACTCAGGAGAAAAGGCCTAGTTCTTTACTAATCTTTACTGGCTTTAAAGCCTTTGTTCAGTGATGGCGTGAGACGCTTGGTGTCAGTAGCTTCTTTGCTAAGGAGAAGATTCAAGTTGTTATCACTGACCAATATTAAGGTGTTGCGACAAACTGCTTGTAGAAAGAATTCCTTGTTCACGGTATTGGAAGGTGGAGTATATTTGATTAAATAAAAATATCTGGTAAATTGCATATGCTCGAAAAGCTCGCAATGGCGTAAATGTTTATAGATGGCGCTTTCTCTGAGTCGCCCACTACCTCTCGGAACGAGTTACTTCATTGGTTCTTAGCACAATAGATAAAAGGTCATAACAATGGCCCCTAGCCCTGAATAACAATAGAGGTAGTGTTTACAGCGGGCGAATGAAATTAGAGGTTACAGAGAGGTAGTGTCTTACTGATTTCTCTGTCCAATAGTGTGTGTTCTTGAGTGTAGACAAAGAGGGTCCTGTTTGTTTCACCGAAATAAGCAGAGTTGCAACCAGGGCAACTGAATTTGTACAAAACATTAGATTTGCTTAGTAGTGGTGTTTTGTTATTGGTGTTATCTCAGTAAAGAAACATACGTTTATTGTTTTCTCTTTTACGTCGATATTCGGGTCGGCTAAACATTCACTAAGCTTACGTTTGAATTTCTTGACAAGTTGTGTCGCTCAGTCACCGTTGAACGGAACAGATCTAGAGGAGCCAAAGGGTGGTAGAATCCTGCTTGCTGTTTGAGCTGACGTTAATATCATGATTCTAATTTCGGGCGTTTAGAGAGAAGCGCTGAATTAATGAGTTAGCAATACGTTTGGGAAAACTGTTCCAGGTCGGATTATTTTGCTGGGGAACATATTCAATGTATGCGGTCGACCAATACGCTAACCCACGAGAGTTTGTGACGCCAAGTGGATAGTGCTTTTCGCGCGCTCTGATTGGTTAACTCTGAGGTGTTAAGGATTATTTTCTGTTCCTTTGTGTTTTCTTAACTTTCTAAAAGAAAACTTTGTGAAGACCGAACCGGACCGAGGACGAGGACCGTATGATGAAAGTGGAAACTTTAAAAGCGGAAAAGCGGAAATTAAAAGGAGCGATTACAAGACAGCTAAACGAGTTAGCGGGTCGGGTTGCTGGCGTCAGCGGCGGCGTTGAGCCAAGACGTTTTGAAGAAATTGAAGAAATTAAAGCTACTTTGGAGCGTTTGGAAAAGATTAAGGAAAAGACTTTCGAAATACTCCAAGAATTACGGACATTGTATCAGGAACTAAAGAACACTGAAATGCAAGTTAAAGTCGGGGATGAAGCGGATGAATTAAACGAAAGAATTGAAGGTGAAGCGAGCGCCGCTCGTCGTGTCCTGACTTCAGTAACACGGAACACTCGGCCGGTAAGTCCACCATCTTACTCAAGTAATTCTAACACCAGTTTACCGCATCGAAATGGTGATAGTGGGGTGAATAACCTAGAAAGAATTCGCATTCCAAAATTTAGCGGGAACAAAACTGAATTTCAGCACTGGAACGTAACGTTTACGAGTTGTGTGGATGGAACTGCAATGTCTGCTCAGTTTAAAATGTTGAGATTGGAGGCATGTTTAGCGGGCGAAGCGTTAGAAACGATTAAAGGTTTAGGATATTCTGAAGCTGCTTATGAGGCTGCTAAGTCGAGGTTGTTGAGAAAATACGGTGGAAATCGTCGGGAAATTCAGTGTCATGTAGATGAGTTAATCAAAATGAAACCAATCAGAGAAGAAAATGCCAAAGAATTGGAAAAGTTTGCAGACATGCTAGAGCGGGCAGTGATTAATCTCCAGGAAAACAATCGAGCGGCGGATTTAGAAGCGGGAACTTTGTACACAATTATCCTTGAAAAACTACCGGAGAAATTATTGTCCCAATACATTCGCTGGGTAAAAGAAAACAGAAGGGTCGAGTCTCTAATTACGCTCAAAGATTGGACTGCAGAAGAGGCCGAATACCAGATTCATGCCACTGAAATTAAACATGGTTTGAAGTCAGAAAACTCAACTGGGAAATTTCATGACAGAAGAAGTAAGTCCTTTGGAATTAACCAATCTGACAAGAAAAAGAAGGGGACATGCAAGGTTTGTGGTGCAAGCCATGCTGTCTGGAATTGTGAAGTTTTTAAGGGAAGAAATATTCAGGAAAAATGGGCTACTGCGAAAAAGCTAGGACTCTGTTACAGGTGTTTGGGTGATGATCATCTGGGCGGGGAGTGCCCCAGAAGTAGAGTGTGTAATATTGATGGTTGCAGGGACAGACACAACCGGCTGTTACATGGGAATCGAAATGGAAACAACACTCAGTCTCGGACCTTGGGAAGCCAGTCTCAAGGAACTCAGCCTAAGGGAACCCAGCTTCATGAAACTCAGCCTCAGGGAACCCAGCTTCATGGAACTCAGCCTCAGGGCACCCAGCCTCAGTCAACCCAGCTTCAATTGACAAGACCTACTCAAAAACGACTGGGTAATGATCATTCTCGACTCCAGAGCTCTTTCACGGTCAAACGCGGCTGAAAAACCGAAGGTCTGGGGTCGAGAATGGGTAATGATGAAATATGTTTCCTTGTGAGCGTGCTCAAAGTTGACATTCCGAGATTGTGATGTTTTATTTACATAGAAATAAGACATAAGAAATTATATCTAAGTGGCGAACTTGTCAGTTGTTCAAAAATATCCCAAAACATCAATAACTCCTGTCTGGTCAAGACTTTTCTAGCTTTATTGCTTTTTTAAATCTACTTCTACATATGATCACTAAATTACAAACAGCACACGAAAACCATTCACTTGTTCTATAATAATAAAAAAAAGGTCGATGAATGAAAGCTTGATGTTTCTCTCTTGCTTGTGTGTTGTTGTATCAGTCTGTGGATTATAAAGGTTGAAAAGAAAAATGAGAATGAACTATTACATAAAATTCATACAAACCGAGAAATGATTCTTTCGTCCCCACCCCCCTTCCCACTCCTCTATATATGACAGAGAAAACAATGAATTTTCTTCTGAAACAGGGTAAGAGAATGAGATGAAAGAGCTCCGTCCAAAAATGCCAAGGGTTCCCTTGTAATTTGGAGACATGGACATATGGAAAGAGAGTGTTTGCTGTGGCGGCGCCAAGGCTGATTTCCCTTTCGTAAACGGTCGATATCATCATTGGTAACCAAGCTTTTCAGAACGGACGATGCCATATCTGCTTTAGTTTAGGCCTGGGTCTAGATAAGGCGATTATTAAATCTAGGTTAGATTCACGCTTAGGTTAGGGATAGGGATAGGGTCATATACTAAAGATGTAACAGTTAAGAAAGTCATCTTATATAATTAAATTTTTCGGGGACTGGGCGGATCAACGTGGTGGTGTAGTGGTGAGAGAGGGGTGCTAGCATGCCAGAGGTTCCGGGTTCGATTCTGGGTGGTGACATGCAGTTTTTATGATGATTTTCTTTTTAGTAGAAAACATTTATATGACAGTAAAAATCACTGACGAGACGCCGAGACTATGGAACACCATCCCACTTATAGTAAGATCTAGTGTCTCCATTGACATAGTTTAAAACGATTTTAAAACGTACCCTTTAAACTCGCTTTTGAACTTTTAATAATGCTCTTTTAAATATATTTATTGTAAAGCGCCATGTGCCCGATGAGGCTAAGTAAAGCGCCATGAGCAGTTAATGAATTTGTGTTAAGAACTGTATCATTGATTAAGAACTTTATATAGTTCGCGAGTTTACCAATGAAAAGCGTCCCCGCAATTTAGCACTTTTAAAATCCGGTATACCCGCGGGATGCATGCCCGGTGTTTGGTTGGTTGGTAGTTGGTTCGTTCGCCTGTGTCTTCATTTTATTCATTCTATGATCGATAGATGGTTTGCTGGTTCGCCTGTCTTGTCAGTGTAATATTTCCTTACCTTAACAAATATAAGAAGTTGGATTCACTATTCTCCCATTTTTCTCCACTTGCACATGAACATGGTTTGTCATGCCGGGGCTATCAGCAGCTCTGTTGGTCATGGAACCAATGAGAGATCCTGCAGACAAGCTGGCTCCATTACTAATTCCCTTTGTTACATACCACATCTTG
Source organism: Meandrina meandrites (assembly GCA_963693305.1). Classification (NCBI taxonomy): domain Eukaryota; kingdom Metazoa; phylum Cnidaria; class Anthozoa; order Scleractinia; family Meandrinidae; genus Meandrina; species Meandrina meandrites. Next base: position 7,672,729 of record OY855904.1, read on the forward strand.
ACCCTGTAGCCTGGAACAAGAAACATGCAAAACTCATATTGTGACTGGCGATGTCAAAATTTATACCCTAAAATTCCGGTTATAAGCCCTGGGTTTATACAGCTTCGTGAGGGGTTATAAACGGAGGGGCGTTTATCCAGGAGGGCTTATAAGCGGAATAAAAAACTAGCCACGGCAGTGATAATCGAAAAACGTTTTTTACATATAAAAAGCAATATTTAGCCCTATTCAGTAGAGAGGGCTTATATTCGAGGGGGGGGGGGAGAGGGGGGGGGGGGGGGGGGGGCTTGTCACATGAAAGCCACATGAAAGCCTTGAAAGCCTTGTCACATCAAAGCCTGTCACGTGGCTTTTAGAGACCTTTTAAAGACGTTTAGCGGCTATGTTAGTTGACCATTTCTTGAGGGTGACCACTTAAGGCTGACCACTCACTATAAATTTTTCTGAATTATTCACAATAACGGGGTTTTGTTTAGCTCCACCCCAGAACTTGGGTATCAAACTCTCAAAATCAGTATAATATGGAAATAATTATTGACCCTCCTAAAATCCCATTGTTCTCTCTCTGCAATATATCTAATATCGGCCATGTTCTAAACGAGTAGGAGACTGGGTACGAATATTTAAAATCGATTGAACTGAAAAATAAGGCCCGCCATCCGAAAGAGCATCCAAACATTAGCAGGTTTACCAAATTTGAGAGTTATTGGTTAAAATGCAAAGGCATTGTACACTTTTCAAAATCGCTAAAGTTAGAGAGCTTAGTATGGTCCCTCCAATCCATACTGAGCTCTCTTTTCAGTTCAATCGATTTTTAATATTCGTACTCAGTCCCCTGCTCGTTTAGAACATGGCCAATTGCAGCCGTGCATCAAAAAATCAATGTGGAACCGGCTGAAATCGTCGATGTAAGGCAGAGAGAGAAAAATAGGGTTTCAGGAGAGTCAAAAATTACAATAGTGCGGCCTCAGCTACCTGCAACTGTTAGAGCAATCTTTCCAAATGCTGGGGAATACCTGCGGTTTACTACCATCCCCGCTAGGAAAGCAACAATACTCTTTGTTGCTTCGGAGACCGGAGTTTGCCGGGCGCCGTCTTTCATGAGCCACTTCGCTTCTCTAAGGAACGGACCATTATTTTTCTGGAGGGGGGGGGGGGGGGGGGGGGGATGAAAAATCTCTCTCTGCAAACTTTTCTTTTTATCTATGCACCTCTGCAAACAATTTTTTTCTAACAACACCTTCCTGCAAACAATTTTTTTTTCGATCTTTTTTAACCACGATCTGACACAAAAAGGAGGTTCGCTTTCGCTGCCATCAATCATTATTTAATTCTATATTTTATGGTGGCGACCAATAAACACCTCTGAACTCATCTTTTTCGTTTTCTGAGACGTACACTACAAAGATTGGCGGCAGTAATTTTTTTTCCTTTTTTTAAATTTTTAAATTTTTTAACGAAGACTAGTGAGTAGCAAAGGAAAGACTTCTTGTGGTTGTAAGCTTGTCGTTTATTTCCGACGCGTTTCGTCTCTAACTGAGACTGTTCAGGGAATGAATACAACTAGCAAAGAACAGCATATATAGCACATTCGCGTGCCTAGCTACAACTTCCCATGGAAGTGAAAAATAACTAAAATATAATGTAAACGAACGTTACAAAAAACGCCTTAATACATATTTTTATATTTTTGGGGGCATACGATTAGCGCTAATCGTACGCCCCCCCCCCCCCCCCCCCCCCCCCCAAAAAAAAAAAATATATATATATATAACAACACGCAATAACATATGTATTAAGGCGTTTTTTTAACGTTCGTCTACAACATATTTTAGTTATTATTCACTTCCATGGGAAGTTGTAGCTAGGTACGCGAATGTGCTATATATGCTGTTCTTTGCTAGTTGTATTCATTCCCTGAAGAAGTGTCAATTAGAGACGAAACGCGTCGGAAATAAACGACACGCTTACAACTACAAGAAGTCTTTCCTTGTGCTGCTCACTAGTCTTCGTTAAAAAATTAAAAAATTAAAAAAACGTTTCTCTGACTTCTATGCAAACTATTTTTTTTAATACATATGATGTTTGCAAACAATTTATTTTGCCTTTTTAGGCCCTGCAAACAATATTTTTCAATATTTTTCATCCCCCCTCCAGAAAAATAATGGTCCGTCCCTAACGTCCTACTTCGCCATAATGTTATTTGGTATTATCGGTAAGTCACTGATAAGGCAGCGAAGTTCAAATCTTTGTCTCTTCGAACACAATATTCACTAATACCTAATTATATACCAAATTATGGTAATTTTACCTGCCCATGCTTCAGTTCCTTCCAAATAGACACCAGTGTTATATGCCGCGTTCCTATTCGCATACGGATTGGAGCGACGGATAACTCTAGCAGGGAAAGGTGAATATACCCTGGAACCTGTAGAGCACACGATATCGATACCTCTGTGGGTGCGACTACCCCTGCATTGTAAAAAAGGAAGCAGTGTTATTTTTGCAAACAAAGAAAAGAACACTAGGGTATTGCGATATTAGGAGGACAAACCTAAAATCAATAAGAACATTTTAAGCTCCCTCTGAAAGTTTTAACTTCCAAATTTTGCATTTCTAAAATTTTCATACGTAAAAAGAGTGTCCTCTTAGGGTCACTTAGGAGAGGTGTCCGCTAAGAACAGTCGCTAAAAGACATCTCTCGTAAGGGGACAACTCTCCTAAGCGGACGCGTCGTCATGCTTCCAGCCACATACAAATCTTTGACTTCAGTGAATTTTCCCATAAGCGGACGCTTCTCGTAAGTGGACCCATTTAGGTCCCAAGGATGATCTCTCACGA
>OY855904.1:7683069-7810569 GCA_963693305.1 Meandrina meandrites
TTCTGTCCGTACTTTGTTTTTGCCTTGAGTTGATTTTCTTGCCCTAACAGTTTTGTAGTAATCAAAACAAGGTCAAGGGTCTTTTTACATTGAATAACTCATAGAGGTCCTAGAGGTGTATTACGAATTAGTGTACAGTATTAAAACGTTGTAAAAAGTTTTACTAAGATTTGTTTTGCGCCCACGTGGGTACGTGAGGAACCCAATAAAGTTCATTCGTCAATTTCAAATTTAGAACCTGTCACTAAAGGCAGGAAAATTCAGACGGGTTAATCACGAAATATATTGACGTCCCTTTCGTCAACAAAATCATGAGAGGTTTTTTGTACCTATATGGGTCACCGTATAAGCTTAGAAATATAGTGTGGTTTCTTATTTGGTAACACTGTAATATACTCGAGCAAAAAAAAAAAAGATAAATGGGAGCTCCGCTTTTAGGCCTGCCTAAATCTATATATTAAGGTATTAAGTTTAAGCATGAGCGATTAAAAATTAATTTATTTGTTCCTATATAAGCTACTGAATAAGCTTAGAAATAGTGTGGCTACTTATTTGATAACACCAGAAGTTTTTTTTTTCTGATAACACTAGCAAAAAAAGTAATAAATGGGAGCTCCGCTTTTAGGCCTGCCTAAATCTATATATTATCTAATTATTTCAAACAGTAGTGTAGAAATTATTTCTTATTTTTAAATAGCTTATTTAGGTTTTTTTTTATCAAAGTTAGTGTTATATTGTTACTCTAGATGACTGCTCCAAAACGAAATTAAAAGAAACAGTTTTTAGTTTTTCCTTTCTAGGCAGATGTTTAGAAATAAGAAACTACAAGGAAATGACTTACCACCACCCCCTCCGCGGCCGCCGCCGCCACCACCACCACCACCACCTCCTCCGCCACGTCGACGACTACCCCCGCCACAGCCAAGCACTAAAAAGTAAGAAAGAGCTTTTGTCAAGAGACTCTCAAGAGCTGAGATCATTTTTTCTGGCACGACTACTGACGATTCTGTAATGCTGGTAGCAGTTACGTGTTTTGCACCGAGCACCAAACGTGATTCAGCTTTCGCAGTAGAGAATAACCAGCGGTTTAAACATCTGGCATGAAAAACCAAATAACTAACTGAATAAAAAAGGCTTTCTATCGTGAGAACAAAATGGAACTATTTTCACACGTATGAACTTTGTGCCTTGTGCCAACAAAACTAGTTTTGGCCACTGCTTGCAGCCCTATTTTATCTCTCATCAAATTACCTCAAGCGCCAGACGTAAAAAAAAAAACAAAGCTGAAGTTTATTAAGTTTGTTTCGCAAAATTCAAAGTGTGTTATTAATCGGGTGACAAAATTTTCTAAACACTGCATAAAAATGTTTAGGAATTCTACTTAAACCACACCAACCTTCATGACAGCGAATAATGCCCACCACAATAGCAATAACAAGCGAAATTTTCATAGTGAACGTTGCTCAGTTCCTATCGTCCAAGCATCTGAAGACGAGATCTGTGAACTCACCATTTATAGTGTTTGTCAGTTATATTAGCTTTTTCGGAAAAAAAGTTCATTATTTTTAGACATTATCGTCGTAGTTGCTTGTATGCCTGCTACGGAGCTGAAAGGCAGCACTACAGCTTCCTTGAAAGTATTTTCACGGATGATAGTGGAACTGCCTCAAACGAATGTTTTACCGCCTCCTCAAATACAACACTTGTTTTAACTGATTTTATAGGCTGATATGGATATTTGTCGCCACAAGACCAATACATAGTTACCGCATTTACGTATGCATTTTTCGTATTCAAGATGACGGTTAAAGCCATGAACAGGAAGTATTGCGCCCGAAAAAACTTCAGGCCTAGAAATGTGCGAAAGCAGACAACCTCACAAAACCCTAACTTATCCTTTGTAACGGTTAAAAGCTAGTAGGCTAGGTTTTTAATCCCTGATTCTGCAAAGTCCAAACCAATCTTTGCTTCCAGTCTATTTTAAATTTTTCCGTTTACAAAATTGCAATATTCTTATGCTGAACACCCTAGCGAAAACCATAGACATTGCAACGCTTTCCTGTCGAGATAGGCCTCGAGTAAAAACGTGTTAATTTATTCCAGGTTCCGCTATAGAGCAAGTCCGGATATAGCGCTATCAGAACCTCTCGCTCAACGTTAAGTCCTCAAAAACGAAAAAACCATTGCTGCGGAAACAATTTTTCCAAAGTATTTCCTATGCACGCCAACAGGGAACGCAGTTTGTTACTGACGGAAGCAAAATGTCCCTTAAAAGTAAAGCAGGTTTTGTTTCCTCGGAAACCAAAGTTGCTTAGGCAACCAGTGCTACGTTTCCGCGTGTAAACGTTTTGTGAAAAAAATGATTCTGCAACAGTGTTTCCCCGTTTGTGGGGACCTTTATCCTTTGATCACACTGATTGACAAAGCATTTGGCATGTGCTGCAAGTAGGAACAACCCTGAAGATGTCTCAAAATAGCTTACCCAGCCACAAACCGCTAACTCCAACTTCCGGTCTTTTATCAGTGTATTCGCATTACCCGCTGATATTTTCAGTATATAAAGGATAAAGGTTAATTAGACGCATAACGTGCCTATTTCATAGACGACAAAATATAGAAATAAACCTTCTCTGGTTATATTTCGGAATTATTCCATACCATCTTCATACCAAAAGAAACATAATAAGCACGAAATTTAAATACTAGAAACAAAATGATACTCAGGAGAAAAGGCCTAGTTCTTTACTGGCTTTAAAACCTTTGTTCTTCAGTGATGGTGTGAGACGTTTGGTGTCAGTAGCTTCTTTGTTAAGGAGGAGATTCAAGTTGTTATCACTGACCAATATTAAGGTGTCGCGACGAAATGCTTGCAGAAAGAATTCCTTGTTCACGGAATTGGAAGGTGGAGTATATTTGATTGAATAAAAATATCTGGTAAATTGCATATGCTCGAAAAGCTCGCAATGACGTAAATGTTTATAGATGGCGCTTTCCCTGGGTCGCCCACTACCTCTCGAAACGAGTTACTTCATTGGTTCTTAGCACAATAGATAACAGGTCATAACAATGCCCCTACCCTGAATAACAATAGAGGTAGTGTTTACAGCGGGCGAATGAAATTAGAGGTTACAGAGAGGTAGTGTCTTACTGCTTTCTCTGTGCAATAGTACGTGTTCTTGAGTGTAGACAAAGAGGGTTCTGTTTGTTTCACCGAAATAAGCAGAGTTGCAACCAGGGCAACTGAATTTGTACAAAACATTAGATTTGCTTAGTAGTGGTGTTTTGTTATTGGTGTTATCTTAGTAAAGAAACATACGTTTATTGTTTTCTCTGTTACGTTGATATTCGGGTCGGCTAAACATTCACTAAGCTTACGTTTGAATTTCTTGACAAGTTGTGTCGTTCAGTCACCGTTGTACGGAACAGATGTAGGGGAGCCAAAGGGTGGTAGAATCCTGCTTGCTGTTTGAGCTGACGTTGGTATCATGATTCTAATTTCGGGCGTTTAGAGAGAAGCGCTGAATTAATGAGTTAGCAATACGTTTGGGAAAACTTTTCCAGGTCGCATTATTTTGCTGCGGAACATATTCAATGTATGCGGTCTACGAATACTCTAACCCACGAGAGTTTGTGACGCCAAGTGGATAGTGCTTTTCTCGCGCTCTGATTGGTTAACTCGGAGGTGATAACCAGGTACTATTCACCTCTGAGCAATCGAACAGAAACGAAATCGCTTCCTGTGACGCCAAGGGACAAAGAGCTGGAAGGAGATACTGATAATACGATTTGAAATAAATAGGAAATTAGAAGTTGGTGTGCCTTTTTAAAAGAGAATGACGAATTTACCAACTAGTTTAGTCAGTGAGTTATATAAATATTGTTTTTGTGTCCTTGCTGGGCAGTTTGCATTATGACGTCAAACGCGCAAAGATTCCTGGTAGTTATAGTCAAGTTCGCACCAAATAACAAAGAACAAATAACGCCGATTGTGTGTTATTTTGCTAAAGTGTCGCCGAATTGGTTAAAATTTTCTAAAAATGCAAACAGATACATGACCTCAGTCTATGTTTTACCGCAGGACGAAACATTACAGGCTATTTTTGTGGCTGTGGTTTCTGCCTTGATATTTCGCGCAATTTTTCCAGCTTACTTTCAACGGACGTGCGCGCTGGTTAAATTTCTATACTAAATGACGAATTCAGTATGAAAATGGTGTACAATTTTACAATTTGACGGAATTGACGCGAGTAACAAAAGGGAATATTGCTCTAAAATGAATCAATATCAAAATGTTATCATATCTTGCCCAGTCACCCGCTACTGACTGCAGATCGCGCAATTTACGCGTGATTATTTCGTCATTTGCTTTTCAGAGTAATTTACCATTTTCGTCCTTATTTGGCGCGATCTTTGCTAGAACTACCAGAAGTCTTTGCGCATTTGACGTAATAATGCAAACGGCCGTACCCCGGATATACAAAACGCAATCGACTGCGCATGTCTACGATCTTACATCCGACAATTTTTGGTTCTTTCTCGCTATTGTAAAGAATAGTCTGCTGCCTCGCTATGGCTAGCCAGCAATTATGTGTTGTTAATTTTATTAAGAAAACATAACATGTAGATATTTTTGAACACAAATTGATAATAAATTTTAATAAATACAATTCCAGGCTTTTACTTTTGTACTATTTTATTGCCGTGCATTTCCTTTTACATTTTATTTGTGTAAGTCTACTTCTATTTAGTTACTTTTAAAATTACAAACTGCATAGCGGCAATTCACTTTACTGAATTACAGGCTTAATCAGTTTCATACTTGCTTGGCTGCTGTAACACCAGTGGGTAGACTGCAAGAACCTGTCAAAAAATATAATCAATGATTATAGAACTTTCAGATGCTGTACTAGCCGCGAAAGGTGAGGCAAATGTTTGTTCTTGTCGTCAACAACAATCTGGAAAAGAATTCGACACCAGAGTATTCCCGTTGATTAGGCTTTATAGGCATATGACGCCAAGAGTATTGTTTTGTAGCAGCTGTTTTAGGCTAATATGGGTTAGGGCTAGGGAGGGATATAGGAGACTGACATATTCATGGAATAACTTTCAAACGCGCAGGGGAGAAACCAGAAAAGTAAACATAAGAAAAACCGGTAAATTTTGTCCTAAACGTAAACAAACGATCTCTCGTGCAATTATATTCACATAGGTAACAGGTTTGAAAAGATAAACAAATAATCTTTCATTGCCGTGAAAAAATAATCCTTCGGATTATTTTCTTGTCATGAACAAATAATCCTTCAGAGTGTAATTGAATTAGGTAACATATTTCAAAAGATCAATTCTGAAAATCCACATTTTTAGCAAATTTTTTTTCATACTGATACCTTAACAAAAATAACGAGCAGGGTCCTCTAAACGTCCATTCTTGTAGAGCTGCACGCGAACATGGTTTGTCATACCAGGCGAGACAGCAGCCCTGTCTGTCATGATGCCGATGACAGATCCTGCAGACACGTCCTGTCCTTTTTCAACGCTTGGTGACATATACCACATCTTGACCTTGTAGGCTGGTCAAAGAGACAAATAAAAATACTATGTAAATGGTAATATACAAAATTTATTTGCTGTTTTTAAACGACTCATTAGTTTGTGTATTACAGAATGAAACTCTTCTTCTGTAAATATCAAATTATAGGCTAAATAAAAACATATACATGTAATTACTTGTTTCTTCGTCAGAAAATTAAAATTCACCTTTTTATGCGCCAAACCAGCGGCGCTCTCTGGTAGAGGCTTTATGTGCACCCATGCACTAAGTGGGCTAAATAAGGGCCTCTTTATATGAGCCCGGTAACCAGGTTGTCTCGTCTACCGGGACAAATTTTGTTGTGTGTTCATATGGGAAATTTCAGCCCGGTCGACTGGGATGAAATTCAAGAAACAAAACCAAAATGGTGCAACATAAAATTGTATCGTTCGCGACTATCGTAGTTTTGTCGACTTTTTTAACTTTTCGAATACTTCTGAATAGAAAGAAAACGTGCAAATTCGCGTTTGTTATGTCATTATATCTCATTAGTATTTAGCACGGGCAATGGCGCTATACTTCTACCCAAACTACCTTTCGGTCTTGCCGTGTGCACTTTTGTGCATTTTTTTTATGACAACCTTTCTCAGTCGAAATAGCCGTATGGGAAAATTTTCATCCCAGTTGCCGAAATCACGGCTGTAGAAGCCGAGATCTCGGTAACCGGGCTGGCCTGCTTTTTCATATGAACACATCGAAATTTTTACAAAGGAAATAGGGGGAGTGAGGCGAGATCTCGGTAACCCTGCCAGCCTGGTCAATCAAGCTCATATGAAGACGTCCTAAGTGTACGCCAAATACAATTTGTACAATATAAGATTATTGCATGGTCAAGTATCGGTAAATGAATCTATACTCAGTATTAACTTTTGAAAACTAGTGTCTGCTAAGCAAAGGTCACTAAATTCTGGAAAACAATTCACGTTCTTACTTATCATCTGAGTCACTACCTGTGTAGCTATCTTCGCTTTCCGCGCTTTTCCAACTCTCTCAAGTAGTGTTTATATCTTGTTGAGTTTTGTCAAGAGCGATTATCGCTTTCTTTACATGCAATGAAATGATCTCTTCAATACAACACAATTTAGACAAAAACTGTGATTTCTCTGGTTATAATATTTTTTCCTTGCAACACTGTATGTTCATTCATCACTAGTTCAATTTCCTGGTTTGACTGGGCGAACGCTATCTATTTTTTTACTAGTGAAATTTCATCGTTCGCGTTGCTGATTGGCGAACGCTATTTCTTCATTAGTGAAATTATATTTTTCGCGCTGCTGATTGGGTAAGCGCTACTCGGAATCAGTCCGTCTTTCCGTAATAAAGCCATCGCGTCTAATCTAGTACCAGGCCCGTAGGGTGGGGTGTTCGAGGGGTTCGAACGAACCCCCTAAAATTTTTGAAGTCGGCATTTTTGGGGGGTTGAAAAGATAGAAACATTTTACACAAAACAATCAAAAGAGTGTGACCGGTCGATTACGCGGAAGACTACCTTACTTGCCAGGATTATCAGAGGAAGCTGCAACATTTTGGCACTATAATGACGGGGGCGTTGGGGCCTAGTAGAAACCGAAAACCGCACAAAAAATACCAAATCTTAACCCATTACACGGAGAGAGTTTTGAAAAAAAGGTTTTTTTAGACATTTTGAACATAAAAGCATCGGAGGTTCATTGGCAGCATAGTCTTGCAATTGGGACGTGGGTTGGAGCGCATAATTGAGGTCATATAAATTGCCACAGAAAAACAGAAAACCGAAGCGGAAAAACCGAAGACCACATCGATAACCAAATCCGAAAAACCGCTAGTATATTTGCTGAAAACCGAAAACCAAATGGTAATGAAGGGAAAATCCGCAAACCGCAAAAAGACGCCAAAACCGATACACCGCAGTTCCGCAGTTTTTCGGTGTGAAAACCGAAAAACCGATCTAAAATATGGTCAAAACCGCAAAAATCCCCCCCCCTCTATAATGAGAAGTTCTAATCTTTTGCATTGGTTAATTGATGTCATTCTTTCAATTGCTTGTCCACTCATCTACCCTGCATGTAATTTTACTATTTGTGTTTTGAAAACTGTCTAAATGCACACACTCATTTCTGAACATTTCAGAATTTTTTTAAAATGAAAATTACGTTCCGAAGGGCTAGTATTGCAGGAAAATGCATCCCACCTCAAAAATGATGTCAAAATGCAGGAAATGGCATTTGAGAGAACCTAAATTTGCAAAATTTCCTGGGGAGGCAAGTTTCCAGACCCCCTTCGGTGCCCGAGTTAGCGCGTCCGGCGCTAAAAACACCTCCAAAAAATAAAAGAACCCCCCTAATAAAAAATAAAAGAATCCACCCTACGGGCCTCAGTACCCAGATCTTCTTACTCTTCAAATAACAGCTTCACCATAAACTTTTTTACCGTCCCAAGATCCAGTTCCCTTCATGTAGACACCGGTGTTGAATGGCTCGCCATACAGTTTGTGATCCCACGGATACGGAATGGATTCCTTGAGAACTGTAGCGGGAAAAGGTGCATAGACATGCGCGCCTGCTAAGCACTCAATATCAAAACCTTCGTGTTCTTTACCAGCAGTTCTGCATACAAAACACACAAAATTAATATATACATATATATCATGTCCAGAATTGAATGCAGCTACATTTACGGAAGTTGTGAAAGTTTTTAGCAAGGGATTTGCGAAAACTGCAATATTCACAGAAATGACAAAAAATCACAAGAGCATAACATGCCCAAGGAAGGCCTTCGCAAAATCTAAGAAAATGACGAAAAAGACGATATTTACAAAAATTGCGAAAATTAAAAAAAATCTCATGAATGGAAATCGACAAATTTATTTGCGAGGTCCAGGGAAGGCTCCATCGAAATCTCTAAAAATGGCGAAATTTACTAGAACTGCAAAAAATGACGAAAGTTCACAAGAACATTTATTTGAGTTTTCATGGGGCCTGGCGAATTATTGTTTTGGTATAATTTTCAGAGGTGAATATCAAGAACTGTAAAATAACGCAAGAAGACACGGAAGACACGGAAACAACACACGCTTACCTACTAGTGATCGCTTGCATGCATACATGCAAGCGAGCACTAACTCACCACTGTTTCATAGCGAAGCACGCGAGGTCTAAAAATAGAATGTAAATGATTATACCCCCCACGAGGCTCAGAAAACATCAGCGTGTTCTGAGAAAAATAGAGGGAATTTAGGCGAAGTTTTCGTTTCAAAAAAGTTTTTTAGGAACAGCGGCTGTTTTGGAAAGTGTTTTAGGAAAATCGTCCGCCATTCCGGTTTGTTCGTCTGAGTCTTGTCAGAGTCATGACGTCACTCGCGCGCTTCGCTATTGTAAACTGCATATCAATTTACATAGGAAAATGAACAACACTACGAAGGACAACACTGCGAGTTAGTAGATTGGCGGATGACAGCGCTATCAAACCATCAAAAAAAGTGCATTTTGCACTAAAGGAAAGGGAATGGGAGACGCATGAATAAAATGGGTCAATGGCGCCTTTTAAGATACAAGTATTGTGATTGTAGACCGCCCTTTTTTAAAATCCACACGAAAGAACTCCTTGGAATTTATCAAGAACGATTGAAATGCTTATTATCCAAATATACCAGTATTTCATCAACTGCATAGCGTAAAGCAGCACCTACTGCAGTTACATTCTGTGGCATTTCCAAGGAAGCTTGGCACTCATAAAACCATAAATATTGCCACTGTTTGTTCGACTTCGCCGAATTTTTAAACCTTGCAGCAGGAAAGAAAATCATAATTTCTAACTGAAAAAAAAATTTGTTAAATTTATAAAATTTGCAACTTTGTTCAATCCTGGACCTAACTGGAAACATTATAATATCACTTCCAGATGATTATAAGATTGACCCGCTCTTTTATAAACAACAAAATCTCAGGAATTTTAATTTAATCTTGCAGGAATCTTACAGTTTTTTTTGATTTCCCGTTGTTGTCGTTGTTGTTAAGTTGCTGTGAGCAAGGGTCCTGCGCGACCTTAACTGCTCTTAAGGCGGAAGTTTTTAAAATTTTGTAACAAGGTTAGTCAAAAATATATCAAAAGCAACGACTTTCCTGCAATAGTTTTAAGTTATAAGCCTTAAAAGATCAAAAATCATTAATTTATTCGTGTAGCTGCAATAGAATGACGAAGACGGGAATATCTTAAACATTACGAGCCACCTGAAATAAGCAATTGTTATCATTAGATTTTGGGGATGTTGTGGTTACGTTTATTTTTTTTAGCCCAGTTGAATCCAATAACTCATAAAGTACAATCTTTCCAGACCCGAAATGTCTGTTTTATATAACAGCAAGAAATCAAAAATTGTTTACCAACGTCTCTCCCCCGCCAAAACCATGAGGGAATGAGCAAACAGCAAATGCGCCTAGTTCCAAGAGTGCTTTTCACCTCAATACAAGACGATAAATTGTGCGATCAAGCGATCACCTAATCGCCGGCACAAAACATGGTACAACGTATTATTTGAATTTTAAAGTTTTTATATCATTAGACGAAAACTGAGCTACCTTGGTGCCCCAAAGGCTCCTTTGCCCTGAGAATCATCTCTTTTTTTGTTAGATGGATTACCGGAGCAGATCTGCGAAAAGCATTTCTCACTACTTCCACCTGTAGGTCAGATAACAGTAGACGAAAGAAAGATTTGAAGATAGATGTTCTATAAGTTAACATATTGGTCTTGTAGTGCCCTTCAAAAAGCACACCTTTTTTACAAATCATAAAATCAAAACTATAACTCTGCATACTAAAATGACTGAACACTATACCCAATGAGGTGACACATCATCTAAACAAGCGTTAACTATGGATTTTTAACCTTCTTTAAAACTCGAAAGACAACAGGCAAATTACTTACCACTATCACTGCCGCCAGCGGCGTCGAAGCCGCCGACGGCGCAGGCGCAGCCGGCGGCGGCTGCCTCGTCGCCGCAGCCGCAGGTGCAGCTGCAGCTGCCGCCATCGCCACCACCGCCACCGCCACCGCCACCGCCACCGCAGCCAAACACTGCAAACACAAGGTAATACAAATAACCTTAAAAATCTTTCAGCACGACGATAATGAAGGTATTAAACACAACTGAATCGAAAGCTAGGACACGCAACGATAATGGTGATCAGCGTTACTGTATGGGGTCCAGTTTTATTTGTATACGCTAACCAAGAGTCAATTATTGGCATACGGAGTGAAGAATGATATAGCTTTCATTTAAAGTAAACGTTTTGTTTCACACTCTTATTTTTCGGCTGAAATTCACTCCGTAATACATCCTTGCGACTTTTGCGTATTTGCCTTTTCTCGGCCACACTACTCGCAAATCACCAAGGAGCCGAAATTTTTAATACCATTTCATCGGCTATGGACAGAATGAAAGAAAGACTGAAGTATTTTGAAAATAAAGGTGAATCAAAACTCAGAGAATGAAAGAAAGACTCGTGTTTAATATATTGCTTCAGACACCGATTTCGCAAGAAATTTTACGTCCCCGTCAAATTGTCACCAGCCAAAAATCCTAAAAACAAAGTAACAAGTCTAAAGTTGGTCTCGCGAAATCAAAAATCAGTTATCCGCGGGGGACGGTGATTTTCACATATACTGATCACTTTGAAAAGAAGACTTTCAAAGGCTATTTAAACTGCATGTTTAGTATTGTGAACTCACCTTCAGGTGACTGAGCGATTATGATTCCCAACACGACTGCAATAATAAGTGAAGATTTCATGTTCAACGCTGCAAGGCAACAAGTATAACAACCTTCAAAATCTGTAAATCAGCCGAAACTGTTCGCTACTTATAATATTTTCTTTAAGCTTGTGCGGAACAAGATCAGTGTGGACAGGAACGTGCTAGAATCAGCCTTTAAAAAAAACAGCTGTGAAAAGCCATGATCTTGATCACGATCAATTCATGATCTTGGCACGCTCAATAAAAACATTCTCTGCAGCATCAGAGGAACACTATTCATGCTTACGGACAGGCAAGTAAAGTCAGCTGAAGTCACGTCGACAGCAGTAGCGCTCTCTACGATCTTAATTGAGGGAAAATAGAAGATCGTTAGAAAAACAGGTCACCCTGCAACAGAACAAACTGGTTCAAATTTGTCCTTATTTCGGACCAAAACGGCCCAAAAACCAAAACCTCCTCCCGGGCGGGTAATCACCTTGCCACATTACATTGATTTACTGGATCAGATGTCTGGGAAATAACCTTGCGTGAAGCAGGGCAACGAAAAGATTATTTTGAAACAGTTAGCTCCGTTCAAAGCTTTTTTCCGGCCCAAATTTAAACAACTAAAGAAGTAAGGCTGGTCCACTAACTATGGTTAGGATAGACTTGAATTTCCAATATTTTGCGAGGCCTGGCCTGACTTCTTAAGGGAATGAGCGATACAATTTCAACCAAACCGAAGAATTCCACAGATGCTAATTAATTTGCATACATGTAAGCTGCAAAGGAAGTCTGAAATTGTAGACAGGGAAGTAAATGATCTGAGTTATTCATGGACCATGAATAATATTCCCCTCACACTGATGACAAAGCCGTTCTTGTTTCCTTTGGTTATGTTGTAGATTTTGCTCTTCCGTAAATGCTGATTCTAGCAAGCTCCTGTACCAGATGGGACGATTCTTCACAAAAAGCTAACGTAGAAGCTTGTGATATAAAAAAATAAGGCATAAAAGAATCGAAGGAAAGCATGCTAGATATTCATTAAGGTTATAAATAGCAGAGGCAAAAGACCCAGAGAGTTTGCGTTATCTTGTGTTCTTCTTCTATCTGGCTATTGCCCTACTTAGCACCGCCCGGCAAAAAAGGTCATAAAAAGAGAATCTGAACGAAGCAAAAACACAACTGGCCAAAATCACTTCAAAACAATATAACAAAAATGTTGCATTCTCACACATAGAATACTTCATGGAAAGTGCGCGCGTACGGTGTTTACGCACGAGTTGGTGAACTATCAGAAATCTAACTCCTTAACTGCGCTCACTCGTTCGATTTCTGATACTAATTATATAGCTGTCAGGAAATCCTATATTGCCGACACAACTATTATTTTGTAATTTCTGAGAGCTGTCCAATTTAGGATAAATTTGGATAGTTTCACTTAGGGCTTATGCACAAGCTGTCCAATTTAAGAAAAATAGGACAGTTTCTCGCTCAGCCAATCAAATGCAAGAAAAAACGACATGTGATAGAGATTAGCCAATCAGCACAAAGCGTAGCGTCAGCTCTGTAAACTGTAAGTCGTTGACAATGGCGGAATTTTATCAGGGACATTTGATGAAATTTCAATTTCTCTTGATCATTTCAGCAGTAGTAACTAAAAAGAGAAATTCCTACGTTGTCAGAAGGGAAGAGTGCTAAACTAAGAAGCAAAAACCAAAGCCAAAACACCTCCAAGACAAGAAAACTTGGCTGAACGTAAGTGCAGCGTAGCGAAGCGAGTAAGTTGGAAGGTAATTGTTCCTCGCCATGAGCTACGTAGAAGCGACTCTTTGTCGTTTTTCGCTGAAATGTGACGAATTACGACTTTCATCGATCGATACTGTATTTTCACCCTGTAGCAAGCTTCGCAAACTCAGGTGAATAAAATTGCACTGTTTTATTAAGTTTTAACCCTAAGGAATCGAAGAAATTAAGGTTATAAATAGCAGAGGCAAAAGACCCAGAGAGTTTGCGTTATCTTGTGTTCTTCTTCTATCTGGCTATTGCTCTACTTAGCACCGCCCGGCAAAAAGCTCATAAAAAGGGAATCTAAACGGAGCAATACAACAGCTGGCCAAAATCACTCCAAAACAATATAACAAAAATGTTGTATTCTTATACATATAGAATACTTCATGAAAAGTGCGCGCGTATGGTGTTTATGCACGAGTTGGTGAACTATCAGAAATCTCACTCCTTCGCTGCGCTCACTCGTTCGATTTCCGACACAAATTGAAATTTCTGACACAAACCAATGAGCGTGTTTGAACCCTTATGAAACGAGTCTTGATAACACACTACGGCTTAACAAGAGTCACGCTTGCGTTTAGCTCGACTCGTCTGCCAGAGTCCAAAAAACGGTACAGACAAATGAAAACAAAAATGTTATGCCAGTCAGTTAGTTAATGGCAGATTTTCTCACAGATTTTATATTCAAACACGTACTACAGATTTGGTAACTAAACCACGTTAATTTGGTCACGACGGACAACTATTTTCAGTGTAGTTTTAAGTGGCCTGCCGATTAAAGCCTTCGTTCTAATAGGGCACTTTTATGAATGCTTTCAAGTGGTACACTGTATCCTCAGAAAATCTCAGGGGATCGATCTCTCTCCGCTGGTGCCTCAAAACTTTCAAAAAATACCATAAGACATTCGAAATGAGGATAATTCCAATACTTTAATGTTCAAGAGCGATTTTTAGGCAAACTCAATTTTATTAAGTCAAATCTTAGTACTTTGTTTAGCTTGGTGGTATTTTAGTTTTGTATTGCTTCTCTTTTTCTTCTTTAATTACTTTTAAAAATCCACGTTGTCGTACGGTGCCTCGAGTTTCAGGCCAAAATCAATGTTACGAACAACAATTAATTTAGCTTACCTGAAGGTCGCTTGAGAACAGATGGCCAAACGTAGGCATTAAAATATACCAAGCGAAACATATTCCATCTTTGTATGTTAGTATATATTTGATTTCTGTTTGTACGTGGCAGTGGTATTGTACGTGGTGTGGAGCAAGATTACTACTGACAGGAACTTGTTGGAATCAGCATTCACGAAAAACAGCTGTGAAAAGCCTTTCATGATCTTGGCGCGCTCAAAAAAAAAATTGCTGCCGCGTCAGAGGAAGAGTATTTTGCCATCATGGGAGACGGAAATTAAAATGTCTTCCCTCTGGTATGGTCTGCGATACGTACGAAGTGCTACTGCATGTCATAAAATTGGTCGGTGATTTTCTACCTTCAATTTCGAAGTGAAGTAATTTAGTGTTGTCAGAAATGTTTTGCCAGAACTGTAAACTGTTTTATGTGCATCTTTTCAAAGCAACGTTGAAGCATTAGAGGATCCGGGGAGTGTACTCTCGTGCTAAGAACAAGTAAATGCATCAACAACTAGAAAACACAGACTGTATGTATATTTGAAACAATTAAGGTCGCGGGTGACACATTAGGTTCATCATTATGCATTTATTTAAAGCGTATGCACGAAGAACAACGACTGACATCGACAAGTGTACGAAACATTCATTACTGAATAAAATAATTATTCTAAAATATGGCGCGTGATTTGAAGTGTTCACGTGTGGCACGGATCCTGCGAGCAAAATGTTAACTCAAACGTAACATGTAATAAAGCGGCTCTGAAAATAGATATCCTTGTTTCAATGATTTAAACATCAAAGATTAGAAGTAACAATTAGAGTAAATGCATTACAATTCATAAATAAAGGCGTTCTTTTTGAAAACGCATTGTTCTTTTCTGACATAAAGCGTGGAATGCAATTACCATAATTACCAAAATTACCAAAATTACCTCCCTTGGCACTTGTGTTTTAATCGGAACACCTTCGGAAATCTCAAAGTTTGGACTTTTCCGACAATTTTGTGTCCAAGACTTCATCGCGGATTTAGAATTTCATGAGCTAGCATTGCAGAGAGGTATACCAGGGAAACTGTAGTGTGAAGCGAAATTCTAGAATAGCGCTTTCAAAAAAAGATAGAAGGCGTTAAATTCAAATTTGCACACTTAAACGACGGTTAATCGCTGGCAAGGTTTAAATTAAAAAATCCGCCTCTGTCATGAGACACTAGAGGCCTTGACTCACCTGTTTTTGATAAAATCGCAGAGTGCTGTCTTCTACTCGATCCGCAAACTTGGACACAAAATCATGGATTTCGCAGTTTCGTGTTAATGGCGCTCTAGCGTCGACGTAAAACGCAATTTACCAAATCAAAGACGACACTCGTAAACGTCCATCATTCTTTTATGTCTCTGGAAAATTTCAGCTCAATCATATCCAAAACGGCCGAGATATAAGCGTTTAAAAAGATGTAGGAAAAGCAAAATTTTGCCTAATGAATTTATTCATGGCCATGTGTCGCCCGCGAACCTAAACTGATAACAACAGTGGTTCCCAGCGGGTTAGGTTTGTGCTACTTTATTGCTGTGCTCTTCTGTTACACTACTCTTGCAAATCTACTTCTATTTGATTACGAAATAGGCTTGATTTTCCACTCTTACTCGGTTCTTTTCTATTTCTCAATCAAATTAAGGCCGCGAAGCGACGCGTGAGAAAACCCCGTTTTCTTCTCTCGCTCGTTTCGAACTCCGCGACAGCTTTGTCGCGTCAGTTAAAGAAAGAAGAAAGAAAACTTCTGGGACCAGCATTGCGCCATTTTGCAACATTAGGTCAAAAGAACGCACAAGATATTTAACAATTATTCCACGAGCACGCGTTGGATATGAGTTGGTAGATAGCCAACGATGCGCGTAGCGCTGATGTGGCTATAACGGTATCATACCCAACAAGCGCGAGTGGAATAATTGTTTTATTAAAAAACGCCCAAAAGAATTGCAATATTTAAGCTCCCCAGCTGTTTCGTTGACGCGTATCGGCTACGATATTTTTGGTTAATGGTATAAAGTTAAGTTATGTGGTGATGCTAAATTTATTTCCTATTGAGAATGTTAACTGCCAATCGGTTAAATTTAAGGGGCCGTGTCCTATAAAGGAAATACCAAGTAAATATGATACTGGACTCTAAATTCAGATCACGCATGCTAGTCAAGCCAAGCATTGACGTAATCTGTACTTCTGTCCTCTGATATCCAGGCAATGAAACAATCAAAACTTGGGTAATATGTTGGTTATTGTATAAAGTTAAATATAGCTTCATCTTAGCGTAGTAATTATGTGTTGTTGATTTTATGTTTTTTTGCAGTATTAAGGTATTAAAGGGTAGGCAGAGCCAGCATGTTCTAGAGCTAAGTGCTAGAAAACATAACATGTAGATATCTTTTGAAAACAAATTGATAATAATAATACAATTCCAGGCCGGTTACTTTTGTACTATTTTATTGCCGTGCATTTTCTTTTACATTATTTTTGTATTCCGCTTCTATTTAATTACTTTTAAAATTACAAACTGCATAGCGGCAATTCACTTCACTGAACTTCGGGCTTGATCAGTTTCACACTTGCTTGGCTGCTGTAACACCAGTGGGTAGACTGCAGAACCTGTCAAGAAATAAAATCAATGATTATAGAACTTTCAGATGGTGTACTAGCCGCGAAATGTAAAGCGAATGTTTGATCTTGTCCATAGTCTCCTCTATTAACTATGTCTTGTCGTACAATCCGGACCCAATCTGGAAAAGGATTCGATACACTCTTGGGACAAGTTGACGTTAAATTGTTTGAAATAATTCCTAATTTTCAAATTTTAAAAGACGAGGGAGAAATAACATTTAATAATAACAATAAATGGAAATGTTTATGGCTTTTAAATTTCCAGCGCGCCGTCATTTTGGATTTGTATGACGTGTTACGGCTCCCGCTATTGTTTGGAAGCTTCCATTTAATTAGGTATATGCCGCCTCAAGGGGATTGTTTTGTAGCAGCTATTTAGGCTGATATTGGTTATTGGTTTTGCTCTTTGGTCTGAAATAAAGGGGCTCTTTAAAGGGATCTAGACGGGGATCTAGAAGACTCACATATTCATGGAATAACTTTCAAACGCGCAGGGGAGAAGCGATAAAAGTAAATATAAGAAAAACCACTAATTTTGTCCCAAACGTAAACAAACGATCCTTCCGCGTGCAATTATATTCAATTGAATTAGGTAACACATTTAAAATGATCAATTCTGAAAATTCACATTTTTAGCAAATTTGATTCATACTGATACCTTAACAAACGTAACGAGCGGGGTCCACTAAACGCCCATTCTTGGAGAGCTGCACGTGAACATGGTTTGTCATACCAGGCGAGACAGCAGCCCTGTCTGTCATGATGCCGATGACAGATCCTGCAGACACGTCCTGTCCTTTTTCAACGCTTGGTGACATATACCACATCTTGACCTTGTAGGCTGGTCAAAGAGACAAATAAAAATACTATGTAAATGGTAATATACAAAATTTATTGGCTGTTTTTAAACGACTCATTAGTTTGTGTATTACAGAATGAAACTCATCTTCTGTAAATATCAAATTATAGGCTAAATAATAACATATACATGTAATTACTTGTTTCTTCTTCAGAAAATTAAAATTCACCTTTTTATGCGCCAAACCAGCGGCGCTCTCTGGTAGAGGCTTTATGTGCACCCATGTACCAAGTGGGCTAAATAAGGGCCTCTTTATATGAGCCCGGTAACCGGGACAAATTTTGTCGTCTGTTCACAGGTGGATCAAGCATGATATTTGCATTTATTATTCAACAAACTCGCGCGATGCCCATATATGGTCAGAAAGCCATTGCTATCCGTCATCCGTACATAACAGCTATCCTGCGATATACGTAGGTTGCCAAGATTCGTCCGAAATCTTGCAAAGCACTGCACAAACACAGTTTTTCTCGCTACAAAAAGCGTTTCGTTGACAATTTGTTGAATAATAAAACAATTATCCTGCTCAATCTTGCGGAATATCGCCTGATTTTAGCCAACTCGGCCTACGGCCTCGTCGGCTAAGTATCAGGCGATATCGCAGGATAATTGTTTTAAAATGGCGGTCTTTATATAAGAATTTGTATGGGTTTTTAAACGGGGAACTTTTGAACAATAAATAAAGGCGAAATTGCTAAATAAAGTCGATGAAACATAACATGGTATTGTTTGCTTACGTTACAGCGTGTTTGCAAGCAATTTGGAGCTATTCTACGTCTATTTTCTATTAGCTAATATATAGATTTAGGCAGGCCTAAAAGCGGAGCTCCTATTTATTACTTTTTACTTGAGTTTGCACTGTTTCCCAATTTAATAAGTAGCCACACTATTTCAAAGTGTATACGGTTGCCCATATAGGTACATGTCGCTGCACTTTATTGGGTTCCTCATGCACGTAGGCGCACACATCAAATATTAGTGTAAAGACTTTTCATAACTCTAAGGGTAATTCAGTGTAAAAAGGACCTTGATGAAGGCGAAGAAATTTGTTTTGATTTACTTCGAAACAGTCAAGGCAAAAAGATCAACTCAAGGAACTGAACAAAGTGAACTCGCGGCTAATCAAAATGAACTCACGTCAAAACAAAGAAAATCACAGCAGCAAAACTAACTCAGCAAATTCATTGGGAGCCGGTTTAAGTCATTTTTAAGCAGTTTTTTGTGTAAGAATTGTGACAGTTTGTGATTTAGGAAGTGGTGCTCGCTGTCTAATAAGCTTACAATGTAGTTTTGAACCATCTTGGTTTGGTTGCATGATTACTACGCTGCATGTTTTATCGTACACATTTTATGCAGAGAAGTAAATGAATTTCCTTCGTTTCTAACAGGAAAACAGAAAAGTCTGAACTCACTCACCCAAGCACAGGCAACTCGCAATATAAAAACCGGCATAAATAATCGTTTACGGATCTAAAAATTTATCACGTGCACGAGATTTCAACACACTCACCAAAATGACAAAAATGCAAGCGAGTGAAATAGAGCAATTGGATGATAAATCGTTTAATCGTTGGTGTGAAGTATCGTTGCCGAAGGTTTACTCGTTTTTTACTTTGATTTGTTTGCGGGATTTTTCTGTAAATGCAGCGCGCGAAATCATGTTTTGTAGCTCAATAATTGAATATTCTTTTCAAACTCCAACGATGAACCTCACAGTTAACTCCACTAACTAAAAAAACACAATATTTGAAACGAAACATTTAATGGCGAAAAGTGTACAAAAGTGATTAAAGCTAGTTGGTTTGAAAGCAGCCGTTTTAACGAAATTTAAGCTTATAATTGACGGGAAGATCTGAAAACCGACACAACATTGAATTCGCTCATAAATGAAGTATAAACAGATTCTCATAGCAAAATGTGTACATTTACGTTTGTTACCTCATATTTTGAGAAGGCTTGTAAATTCTGCAGGGCAAAGCTTTCAAACCAGCCAAATAACATCGGAGACGAAGTAACGAAAACGGTAGTTTCGTCCAATGCTCGTAATAAACTCACATAATCAGCGAAGATCAATATCTTTCTTCCTTTCGGTGTAGCTTTTAACAGTCTTTTATCCGTCACTTCAGTCAACTTGAGCGGCTCTGAGCACACTTTTATATTAGCTCAGACCGACCTCAGTTAATTTTCCAGTCTTGGTCAGCCGCAGGAACCGACGACAGTGCTTCAACTATCTCGCTGTTTTTGACTCGTACTCCGATATATCATGTTAAGGTCAACAATTATTTCGGATCTTCCCGTTAAGAGGTTATCCTAAATCACTTAGCATAAGTTTCCATGCTGTAGATAAGTAAATAAAGCCACAGGCGGCCCAGACGTTGTATTCGATTCTTCAGCCGATAAGACAATGTATGAGAATACTTTGAACATTGCTCTAAATAGAACTTGTATTAAAGATTTGAATGAAAATGTCTTACACTATGTTTATCTTACGTTATTTTGACATTTCTGTGCTCCTGGAGTGGGTTTAAAGCTGTTGAGACGAAATTTTCATTCTGAGGTGTGCTTTCCCTAAAGAGAAACGAAAGGCAGGCGACCTAGTTCGCCAACGGTCCGCACTCGAAGCTCCATAAATCCCACAAAAATGGTTGAATCTCGCCAAAATTGCTTCAATACAGCCGTCGATAATTCTTCTTTCGATTTCCTTCACCTAAGGTTCTAAAGTTTATCTAAACCGCCCGAAAAGCGCTCGTTTTCGAGCGCTGGGTTTCCATTTTTGCAATGTCTGAATGCGTGGTCAGTTATCTTGGGCACAAGATTCAAATTTTAGCTTAGCGACCGTGCCATAGCGGCAAAAATCACCCTCAACCGTGGGGAGGCACAGGGCAATTTGTGTCATGTAAAATACACCGTGTGATGGTCCCTGGGGAAATTTCACCGGAAACGGCGGGAAATCTCTAAACTCACTGCGTACAGCTTAAAAGCACTGTTTACTAAGAACACACTTGTTAACTAAAAACACACTTGGCAAAACACAACTAGCGAACTGATTTTAGCGCTTAGAAGCACGGTTGAAATAAGCTTCAACTAAGAAAGACTCTAACCAGCAAATGCAAGGTCAGTAAATACACACACCTGGCAAACTGATTTCAGCGCTAAGGAGCACTGCTGAAAGCTTTAGTTCAACTAAGAAACATTCTCTAAGCAACCGGGAACCAATCTGAGTTTACGCGCTGTCTCAGAGATTTCCCGCCTTTTCCGATGAAATTTCCCCAGGGACCATCACACGGTGTATTTTACATGACGCAAATTGCCCTGTGCCTCCCCATGGTTGATGGAGATTTTTGTCGCTATGGCGTGGTCGCTAAGCTGAAATTTGAATCTTGTGCCCAAGATAACTGACCACGCATTCAGACATTGCAAAAATGGAAACCCAGCGCTCGAAAACGAGCGCTTTTCGGGCGGTTTAGATAAACTTTGGAACCTTAGGTGAAGGAAATCGAAAGAAGAATTATCGACGGCTGTATTGAAGCAATTTTGGCGAGATTCAACCATTTTTGTGGGATTTATGGAGCTTCGAGTGCGGACCGTTGGCGAACTAGGTCGCCTGCCTTTCGTTTCTCTTTAGGGAAAGCACACCTCAGAATGAAAATTTCGTCTCAACAGCTTTAAACCCACTCCAGGAGCACAGAAATGTCAAAATAACGTAAGATAAACATAGTGTAAGACATTTTCATTCAAATCTTTAATACAAGTTCTATTTAGATTCTCATACATTGTCTTATCGGCTGAAGAATCGAATACAACGTCTGGGCCGTCTGTGATAAAGCGAAAAATATTCACGAAGATCTATGCCCTCCAGCACGCTTTCTTCCCGTCTTTCAATTCAGCAGTGAACAACGTGCAAAGCAGTTTCCCGCCTTTTCATACAATCGCTTCATTTAAGTTGCAATGAAATGTCTGCAGATCATTTTTTTTAACAGAAAAAACTTTTTACAATAGATCTAGCCATGCCTAAAAGCTTAGCTCCTCGGTTATTAACTTTGCCCATAAATTAAATCTGAATTAACGCGTAGATAAAAAAATTTGTAAAAAACTAGGGCTTGAGCCCGCGATCAACTAGAAAATCATCATCTGGTCAGCGGTCAACTTCAAAAAACACGTGACCTCGATGAGCTCCACATGTGAGCCCGCGATATGGCCACGTGATACTGGTCAGCGGATACCTTGATTTGACACCTGTCAATTGATCAAAGTTGTAAGTAACCTGAAATCATGCTCTCCCTCCCTGCGACTACTAAGGGGGAAGGAGGGCATGATACATTCGCTTGTCGAAAGTCATGTAAAAAAACCAGATTCTGATTTTTTGTCTGATTGGTCGAGAAACAATACCTATGAATCGACGTGTTCTGATTGGCTGTCATACTTCAATGAGACTTCCGGTCCACTCGTGGTCAGTAAGAAACAAAATGGCGGAGGCGAAGCGTGTGTTCAGCGAAGATGAGTTTTCTTCAGCGTTAGCTAAAGCGATAACTAATTTCAAGTACAGTTCCCTGAAGGAAGAGCAAATCGAGTGTGTTCGACGCGTAATTTGTTTTCGTGAAGACGTGTTGGCCGTCCTCCCAAGTGGTTTTGGGAAAAGTGTGATCTTCCAGATAATTCCAAAGGTGCTGGAATGCCTTCGAAGTGAAAGCGTCGCCACGAGGAAGTTTATCGTCTGCGTTATAAGCCCACTCCAATACATATTACAATATTACAATACATTAGTACAATATATTCTGACAAGAAGTTCTTCTGCACCCGTGCACTCATGTTCTACGACGCGACCACTGGAATAGGCGATACATATCTGAAAAATAAAATCGACACATTCACTGATCGCGATCAAGGAGAATTTTTCGACAAGGTAACACAAGACCGGCAAAATAAATTGATCTGTCTTTGCTGAATATTTTGCATCGATAATGACTCGTCTGGATGCTAAAAGGCAGCTGGTTAATACACTACCGTACCGTAAGAAATATTCGAACTGTTCGAGAGGTTAAAATAAGCCAATTAATAACCTAAACATTGAACAAAAAATACAGCATTTAAAACTGGCTACCTACCTTCACAAGCGATACCGATTCGCCGGGGCCGGCCGTTACCGGAAGATACATCATGTTTGCTACAACATCTTCAAGTCTTTCATGCTCAGTCCAAGCAGCGTTCAACTCAAAAAACGATTTCCTCGCTCGACTCTTGGGTCGTTCTTGAGGAATATCCTTTGCCTTCTTGGAATCTGGCGTAGATCCGCTCGGAGAATTTCCATGTAGCCGTTTAACAGATTGATTCGCGGTCTTGTCGTTCACAATACTTTCCAGTTCGTGAAAAAGTGTTGAACAATTGACAACTTTTCGTGCACACTTTTTGCAAGATGATTGTTTACTCGCATCTGTATCGATGTTCAGCCCAACGCTCCTGAGCAAATCCGACAAGACGATGCTATCAGCAGTGAAGCAGCTCTTGCCCGTGAATTCTTTGTTTTTTGTTAGCGTAAATAAAGGGATGGCAGCTCCAGCTGGTAAATGAACGTTACAGAATTGAAATAACAACACTTGTTCGGTTTTATCGCGAGCGCCATTTCAGCCTTTTATGAAACGCATTTTTGTAAACACGGCGAAATTTTATATGCAGACTGTACATGTACAATTATTCTGCAGACGTTTTTCGCGCCTCGTGGAAATCCGAGTCCCGAAATTTGCCGCCAAACTACAAATAGTGCTCGGACTTCCGGTGAATCCTTATTGGCTCATACCATGACAGCTCAACCACGCCTTAGTTTATTTAAATCAGGGGGCGGTTGGCGGCCGGTTAAAGAAATGTATCAGGCGTTCTTTTTTTCCCTCTTTCGTCTTTGCAAGGAAAAAAAAAACGCCTGATCGCAGGTTAAGTTGTAAGCTCTGTTTACGTACGTAAGTAGACGTAAGTAGGGATAAGTAGAGATTCAATTCATCTGCTCCCCATCTCTCTCAGCACATTCTCCTCCCCCCACCCCCGGTCGGGCTGCCTTAGGACTCCACTCCCCCTCCCCGAGAGTCTGTACGCGCGGGCGGACGGACAGGCGTACGCACCAAATTTTCTTGGCCTCATGGGTTTACCAAAAATTCTTACCAATGGTGCTCCGCTGGCGCGCTTCGCGCGCAGTGGGGCGCGCAGGAGCTCCGCTACTATTACTGTGTATAATAATATGACAAGGTAGGACACTTCAGTCGCTTCTAGCGTTCGACACGTGTTGAAATAAGCTTGAATTTCACCCACAAAAATAGTTTTGGCTGTCATTCGGATCCGCATGCGAATGAAATAATGACACACGAATGTTTTTGTGAAAACGTCCTGCTCATACCTCGCATATCCCGGCAACTAGTCGCTTCTGAAAATCAAAAATCTGTTCAAAATAGCCGCCATATAGGCCGTGTCGCTCACGACAGTAACAAAATAACCCGAAATAGACTGGACACCAGTCAAATTAAACCCCAGCGGAGAGGGACACGCTATATTTGCTCGCGCTTCAATTTATTTCCACTACAACACGGTGAGGATAAAATTGATGCCTCGTTAAATCGTCCATGTGTGACAACAGGAACACGGGACATGGAATCGCGTGTCTGAAGATAATGCTTTCAAAACTAAAACGCTCTCTGCGAGAATTAAGAAGAAGCCAAATGCTACGAGCCAGGAAGTAAGTAAGGGAATCGTGTAACTATTTCCTGCTATGCTATGCTTCAATCCGAGCGTCGCACTTCTTATATGAAAAAAGGGTTATTCGAAGCGTATCAAAGCACTAGGTTGCTTACTAATTTGTTAACTGCATAAATTTTCCCATCTTATTATTATTTTTTATTATTATGTAAAGATTAAAAATGACACGCTCACATTTTTGAATGCATGGTCAATAAGTTTCAGAAAAACGGTAAATGTATAAACACTGACTGACACAGTTAAATGGTTTCAGAGTTAGTCAAAAAGAAGAATACATAAACGAAAAGTAGCTTTAAGTAAACAAATTTATTTTAATTATTATCAATGTTATACATATTATTGTCAAAATATTTAGACTTCAAGTGTATTCGATTCGGCTTCGCGTGTAAACGGAAGTAAAATTTCAAAAATTCGTCGGCAGACAAAATCCAAATACAGAAAGTTTTAATCCATATGATATAAGAACCTGGTAATTTGAAAATACATGCAGGACACGAGGTTCTACTTACGCTTGCAGACACTGCATGCTGTCAAACATGTTGTTACGCGTGGATGATGTGATGATGTGACGACTGAGCCGTCAATTTTGTCCTCACCGTGTCGTAGTGGAATAAATTGAAGCGCGAGCAAATATAGCGTGTCCTTCTCCGCTGGGGTTTAATTTGACGATTTGACTGGTGTCCAGTCTATTTCGGGCTATTTTGTTACTGTCGTGAGCGACACGGCCTATATGGCGGCTATTTTGAACAGATTTTTGATTTCCAGAAGCGACTAGTTGCCGGGATATGCGAGGTATGAGCAGGACGTTTTCACAAAAAACATTCGTGTGTCATTATTTCATTCGCATGCGGATCCGAATGACAGCCAAAACTATTTTTGTGGGTGAAATTCGAGCTTATTTCAACACGTGTCGAACGCTAGAAGCGACTGAAGTGTCCTACCTTGTCATATTATTATACACAGTAATAGTAGCTAATAGTAAATAGACGTAAAATAGCTCCAAATTGCTTGCAAACACGCTGTAACGTAAGCAAACAATACCATGTTATGTTTCATCGACTTTATTTAGCAATTTCGCTTTTATTTATTGTTCAAACGTTCCCCGTTTAAAAACCCATACAAATTCTTATATTAAGACCGCCATTTTAATATATGCAAATATCATGCTTGGTCCACCTGTGATATGAATAAAAAAACGTGCAAATTCGCGTTTGTTATTTATGGGTTAGAGACTGTTGTGTGTGTTTTGTTTACAAATACACGCACGCGCTGGCCGCACAATGAACAAGAAATTTTCAATACTGCACGAGGCGTAGCCGAGTGCAGTATTGAAAATTTCGAGTTCATTGTGCTGCCAGCAAGTGCGTGTATTTGTAAACAAAACACGAACTAACAGCCTCTAACCCTTTTAATATACAATCTGAGTACACTGCACTCAATACACAATTTTGCGAACTTTGAACAAAAATAATAAGAATTCAGTTGTATCTTAATAGTACGAAATTATACTGGCGTAGTTTAAGAACATAGAAATCACAAAAAGCCATGCATAATTAAATATAAATGAGGCTTAAAATCAATCACAAAATCGTTCATAAGCTGAAAACGTTCATAAAAAAGTCAGCGAGATTGCGAGAAGCATGTTGAAAGCAAGTCAATTGACACGTTATAAGTGAACGCAAAATTGCAATTTTCAAATCTTGCATTTCCAAAATCAAGAAATTTAGGGGAACTCGTAGTTGCGAACGTGTTTTGATACGTAATTTCATTTGTATTTCTTTGATCGATTTTTCTGCAGCTGTTTGCTGAAGCCATTGTCAATAATGATTTTTATGCGTTATTGTCAATAATGCACTGTCGGAATTTGCTGACGTCAGGTAAAGTAAAATCACGTGTTCGATTTTAACCAATTGCGCGCGTGGATTTTGGACAGTGAACGAAGATTGTATATTAAATCATTATATCTCATTAGTATTTAGCACGGGCAATGGCGCTATACTTCTACCCAAACTACCTTTCGGTCTTGTCGTATGCACTTTTGTGCATTTTTTTATGACAACCTTTCTCAGTCGAAATAGCCGTATGGGAAAATTTTCATCCCGGTTGCCGAAATCACGGTTGTAGAGGCCGAGATCTCGGTAACCGGGCTGGCCTGCTTTCTCATATGAACACATGGATATTTTTACAAAGGAAATAGGGGGAGTGAGACGAGATCTCGGTAACCCGGCAAGCCTGGTAAATCAAGCTCATATGAAGATGTCCTAAGTGTACGCCAAATACAATTTGTACAATATAAGATTATTGCATGGTCAAGTATCGGTAAATGAATCTATGCTCAGTATTAACTTTTGAAAACTAGTGTCTGCTAAGCAAAGGTCACTAAATTCTGGAAAACAATTATCAATCTTAGTTATCATCTGTGTAGCTATCTTCGCTTTCCGCGCTTTCCCAACTCTTCTCAAGTAGTGTTTATATCTTGTCCGGAGTCAGTTTTGTCAAGAGCGATTATCACTTTCTTCTTCGTTGGTTTTATAATTTTTTTTAAAGTCCTTGCCAACCCTGTACGTTCAATGATCACTAGTTAATTAAATTTCATGGTTTGCGTTGCTGATTGGGCAAATGTATTTTATTGCCTTCTTAGAAAATTTCGCCGTTCGCGTTGCTAATTGGCGACCGCTATTTCTTCACTAGTGAAATTTCATCGTTCGCGTTGCGAACTGAATACTGAATCGGTCAGTCATTTCTGATGAGGACATCGCGTCTAATCTAGTACCCAGGTCTTTTTACTCTTCAAATAACAGATTCAACATAAATTTTTTTACCGTCCCAAGATCCAGTTCCCTTCATGTAGATACCGGTGTTGAATGGCTCGTCATACAGTTTGTGATCCCACGGATACGGAATGGATTCCTTGAGAACTGTAGCGGGAAAAGGTGCATAGACATGCGCGCCTGCTAAGCATTCAATATCAAAACCTTCGTGTTTTTCACCATCAGTCCTGCATACAAAATTAAAAGTATTTATATATATCAATGTTTCTTTACAGCTTTTGTATTTTTGTAAAGAGTACTACAAGGAGAATAGTAGGAGAGCTAACGTTTTTCAGAAACAAGTACCATTGTTTTCTTTATAGAAAAGTAAACGTTTTTCTAGTGTACACTGTCAGGTGCTCCTCACCCCTTACCCCCTTCACAAGATGAATTAACTAAACAATATTAAATAATCAACAAAGTGAGTTAGTAGGTTGGCGGATGACAGCGCTAAAAAACCATCACAAAAGTGCATTCTGCACCAAAAATGAGAGAAAGGGAATGGGAGATGCATGAGTAAATGTCACAATGGCGCCTTTTAAGATACAAGTATTGTGATTGTAGACCGCCCATTTTTTAAATCCACACGAAAGAACTCCTTGGAATTTATCAAGAACGACTGAAATGCTTATTATCCAAATATACCAGTAATTCATCAACTGCATAGCGTAAAGCAGCACCTACTGCAGTTACATTCTGTGGCATTTCCAAGGAAGCTTGGCACTCTTAAAACCATAAATACTTCGACTTCGCCGAATTTTGTAAAAATTGTCAATGATACAATTTACAGCTTTGTTCAATCCTGGACCTAACTGGAAACATTATAATATCACTTCCAGATGATTATAAAATTGACCCGCTCTTTTATAAGCAACAAAATCTCAGGAATTTTAATTTAATCTTGCATGAATCTTACAGTTCTTTTTTGATTCCCATTGCTGGTGTTGTTGTTGTTGCTGTTCAACCAAATTTGCACTGTATTAAAGTGTGTCATCACATATTCAATATTCCATTCTCGGCTGTGAAAAAGGCCAAATGCTCTCTTGTTTACGCCACTTTGAATGTAGGGATGTCATTAATCTCTGTTCACCTATTCCGAAAATGCGCATTAAAGGAGCTCTGTCACGGGGATTTCGCAGATTTTTGGTCTAAACTGTACTGAAATTAGTTGAAGGCAACTTGACCCATGAAAATCTTTACCTTTGATCATCTAAAGGAAGATATAACCTTAAAATGTGGATAGAAATCTAACTACGGCTATAAATATCGATTTTTTGTAGACGTGCGAAAACAACTTGAAAAGTTTAGCTAAACTTTTCAAGTTGTAATCCATTTCCATCCTAGCCATCCGCAGCCAGAGACGCTTTTTAACAGTTTCGGTGCTCTAATATAGCAATTGTTAATAAAAATGGATTATTATTTTTTGGTTTCCTTCGACACAAATATAAATTTTGACTGTTCAAAAATCTGTTAAAATCCGTGACAAAGCCCCTTTAAATGCTATTTAAGGCGGAAGTTTTTGAACTTTTGTAACAAGGTTTGTTTTGTCGGTTAGTCAAAAATATATCAAAAGCAACGACTTAGTCCATGGAGTAGTCTTAAGCTATAAGCCTTAAAAGGTCAAAAATAATTAATTTATTGGTGTAGCTGCAATAGAATGATGATGACGGGAATATCTTAAACATTACTAGTCACCTGAAATAAGCAATTGTTATCATTAGATTCTGGGGATGCTATGGTTACGTTTATTTTTTTTTATAGCCAAGTTGATTCCAATAACTCATAAAGTACAATCTTTCCAGACCCAAAATATCTGTTTTATGACAGCAAGATATAAAAAATATTTACCAACGACTCTCCCCCGCCAAGACTATTGAGGGAGTGAGCAAATGCGCCTAATTCCCAGAGTGCTTTTCGGCTCAATACAAGACGATTAATTGTACGATCAAGCGATCACCTAATCGCCGGCACAAAACATGGTATAACGTATTATTTGAATTTTAAAGTTTTTATATCATTAGACGAAAACTGAGCTACCTTGGTGCCCCAAAGGCTCCTTTGCCCTGAGAATCATCTCTTTTTTTTGTTAGACGGATTATCAGAGCAGATCTGCGAAAAGCATTTCCCACTACTTCCACCTGTAGGTCAGATAACAGTAGACGAAAGAAAGATTTGAAGATGGATGTTTTATAACATATTGGTCTTGTAGTGCCCTTTAAAAAGAACACCCTTTTTACAAATCATAAAATCAAAACTATAACTCTGCATACTAAAATGACTGAACACTATACCCAATGAGGTTACACATCATCTAAACAAGCGTTAACTATGGATTTTTAAACTTCTTTAAAACTCGAAAAACCACAGAAAAATTACTTACCACTACCACTGCCGCCAGCGGCGTCGAAGCCGCCGCCGGCGCAGCCGAAGCAGTCACCACCGCCGCCGCCGCCACCACCACCACCGCCACCGCCACCGCCACCGCCACCGCCACCGCCACCGCCACCGCCGCCACCGCAGCCAAACACTGCAAACAAATAATAGAAATAACCTCAAAAATCTTTGAGCACGACGATAATGAAGGTATTAAACGCAACTGAATCGAAAGATGGTATTTCTGACAGTGTAGCAGGCAGAAATAGCTATTTTGCCGGCACGGACCAGAGGACTGGGTCCGCGTAGGAGGGATTGTGGGTAGCGTTATTGCATATGTATAGTTGTTCGTTATAGATTTGAATCAGTCTAGGTCAGCACTTCGCTCATGCAACAAAATTTTTTCAAACTGCCGATGGATGAAGCTCAAGTCCACCAGATCATAGAAGCTAACAATGGCGTTCTGCTTAAGCAGATGTCCGATTTGATCTCGGCACAAGTCGCCTCCTTGAAAAGACCTGCCGAAGACTCGGTTTCGATCATTAGGGAGATCAAGAAGATCAAGACAGCAGACGCTCGTCCGGTCTTTAAGAAGAAAAGTAACGAAGAGCAGTACAAAGCGTCCACGAAGGTGCTTGACACTCTGGCAGATGCGAAATACAACCTTGAAAGTAACAATCTCGAGGCTGCTAAGACCGCAGTAGATCAAGGTATTACCTTAGTTAAAGAGAGACAAAAGCTTATTTTGCTTGCCGACAAATCGCAATATGGCTGGAAAACTGTTCAAGAATATTTGCAGCACGAATTAGCCGACGATTCGGACGACGAGAAAAAGATTCACCGTGCTGAGGCACGCGCAGCGAAGAGCTCGAAAAGATCCGCCTTCCAAAGGAATGCTCCTCGAAGTACAAGTACGGTTTCTCAGGCTCAACCTGTTTCCACAGCCACGATTCAATCTTCGCCTATTCCCACGATTGTGTCCAGAGGAACGACTTTTGGCCAGGTTTCCAGAGTTTTTGGTCCACAGAGGCTCGCTGCCGGTGCTTGTTTTGCATGTGGAAAGATCGGTCACTGGAGAGCGAGTGTTCAGTTAAATCAGTAAGCTAACAATGGAGCAGGGCAGAAGAAGCAATGACTAACCGCCGATCTTGATCAAGGTGTAGTCTTTTCAATTATAAGCATATTTACTTAGCTATGTTCTAGCATTCTAATGTAAATTGTTACTCTTGCAGAAATTCAGTGTTTTGATGCCACTATTCCCTGTTTGGATCAGGAAGATATGGGAAGAAATTATGAAATTAAAACCGATGTTTCAAAGTTTTCAGTTAAAGGCAGATTACGCAAATCCCTTATGCACTGGAAGCAGATCAACGCTCCTCAGTTTGTTTTAGAAACGATCGAATTTGGTTACAAATTACCTCTGCTGACAACGCCGCCGGCGAGAATATTTAGAAACAATAAATCCGCTTTACTCTACATGTTGGAGGTCCTTGCTGACCTACAGGCCCCTGTATCTACACTGTTGTGTATGTTTTTCTGGGTAGTGTGGGCAAAATCTAGGACACGTAACAATATTGGTGATCAGCATTACGGTATGGGGTCCAGTCTCGGCCACTTTATCTTCAACGCGATTTTTTTTGTGCCACAAATGAATTTTTATCACAGTGATATCACTCAATATTTAGTTTCCGTACACTGGTATAGTAATTTTAAGAAAACTTGACCACTGTTAAGAGGTTTCCAATGGTCCACGTGTATCATATTTTTAGTAAGATTATACTGCAACTTAATGTTCGACTATGTTTAATAGCTGTCAAGGCTCGTGGTTAAGTCACGAAAGACTTTTACTGTTGAGTGCGGGATAAACGTTACTTTGTCTCTTGAACTACAATAACAATTACGTTTATCAAAAATCGGGGGACGGTGATTTTCACATATACTGGTCACATTTAAAAGAAGACTTTCAAAGGCTATTTAAACTGCATGTTTAGTATTGTGAACTCACCTTCAGGTGACTGAGCGATTATGATTCCCAACACGACTGCAATGACAAGTGAAGATTTCATGTTGAACGCTGTAAGGCAACAGGTATAACAACCTTCAAAATCTGTAAATCAGCCGAAACTGTTCGCTACTTATATTTTCTTTAAGCTTGTGCGGAACAAGATCAGTGTTGACAGCAGCGTGCTAGAATCAGCCTTTAAATAAAACAGCTGTGAAAAGCCATGATCTTGGTCACGATCAATTATGATCTTGGCACGCTCAATAAAAACATTCGCTGCAGCATCAGAGGAACACTATTCAAGCTAACGGACAGGCAAGTAAAGTCAGATGAGATCACGTTGACAGCAGTCGCGCTCTCTACGATCTTAATTGATGGAAAATAGAAGATCGTTAGAAAAACAGGTCATCCTGCAACAGAACAAAATGGTTCAAATTTGCCCTTATTTCGGACGAAAACGACTCAAAAACCAAAACCTCCTCCCGGGCAGGTAATCACCTTGCCACATTAGTAGTATAGCCGGGACTAAACAAATACCACTTTGGGTGCACCTAAATTTTTCACCTCTTCAGGAGACTAGTAGTCAGGGACCAAATCAAACCACGCTCACAAAAGCTCGCGTGCCTTGATTAAGTCCCTGACTACTAGTCTCCTGAAGAGGTGAAAAATTTAGGCTTACCAAAGATAGTATTTGTTTAGTCCCGGCTATACTACTTAGGAAAATGAAATAAAAAGGGAGTAAAAACCGTAGGCGGGGACAACCATTTAGAGAATTGTCACCGTGCTGTATAAAAGTTTTTCAATTAGAGAATCGCAACAGTAAGGTAACAACAATTAATTAAATAAAAAAATATTTTCTACATAATATACAATGGACGAAATAGACTTCAGTTCTTTTGAAAATGTAGACCTCGAATCTCTCGAACAAGAACTTGCAAAAATAGACCCCACAGAACTGCGTCATTTATCACAACTTCTTTCAGAAAACGTACCCGCTGTGAAAAAGATAATAAAGAATGTGCTAGTCGAGCCGCTAACAGAAACCAGAAAGCAGCGGTATAAACCGTCATTACAGGTATTACAGCCATTACAGCCAAAACCTTACCAGCCAACAGCACCGCCAAGAAAAAGGGTCAGAAAACAACAGTCTCTTCTGAGACAATTCGATCCCATTCAATCGAATAACATCAGAAATGTGACAGACTACCAGAATGAGATTCTGAACCTGTACGAAGTCGCAAAATTCGAGGGTGAAGAGAGCAGCGGGAGACGGTTCAAGAGATGGCGCATCATAAAAGAACTGAATAAAGACCTCACACCAAAATTTATGGAAAAAATAAGAGAGAACGTACGAACAGCATTTTACATGAGGCACACTTATTCATATAAGTTGCGTAACATTGAAGACGGCGCCATAATTTTCTACTACCAAAATAAAGGCTCCCCTTGGATGAATACATATGCAGAAGCAGAGAATTGGTTAATTAATATGGAGGCGAAACGTCTGGATGCGGACAGTATCGAAAGACCAAACACAAAGTGGATTTTTGAGGGCCATTTTAATGCTGATGTAAAGGTTGTGCTTGATCGTCAACCACTGATGGGAACAGGACCCTTACCAAACTGGCTACGCAACCTTGCACATAGTCGTTCAATGATAGCACTGGATACCTATAGAGATAACATGTGTCTATGGCGTTGTATCGCTGTACACAAAGGAGCTAGACCAGATCGAAGTACAAAAGCGGCACAAGGTCTAGCCAAGAGTTTTTTCAAACTCCGCGATACACCGACTAACTGCGTAAAAACATCACTGGATGAATTGGAAAAGGTCGAAATGCACCTGAACAAGGGCACTGCTTTCTCAGGTTGGCTAGGGATCAGGGTATATGTGCCAGAGCGTGTAGATGATAAAGAAGTGGTATGGCATCTGACAAGAAATCCTGCACCCCAGTTTAAAAACGTTATGACAATCGGTATTTTTGGAAAGCACGCATTCTTAATAAAAGACATTAAAAAGTTGGGAAAAACTTATGCATGCATCCATTGCAAAGCAAGATTTACACAAGCAACCCATTTACAACGTCATGCAGAAAGGTGTGCCCAAGGGAAAACCGTAATAGATTGCCCTGGAGAAAAGGTTGAGGCGCCGCAGACAGCTTATGAAAAAGCATTTTATCCGAAGCATAAAGCCTCAAAAGAATCAATTCAGTGGCTTGAGTACGTAGCAAAGCATTGGAAAATCCCCATTCACCACGCAATGTCAGGACACGGAGGAGAGCGTTGGATAGAGAAAAGACCAGTTGATGGCTACAACCATGAGAAAAAGCTGGTGTTACAGTATCACGGGTGCTACTGGCACGGTTGTCCAAAATGTTACCAGGATCGGGACAAAATAATAGACCGTGGCGACAAAACAAGAGAAGATCTCTTTCAAGCAACAAAGAGACGTACAGCTTATCTCAGAAAAGCTGGCTACAAAGTGATTGAGTGTTGGGGATGTGAAGTCGGGGACAAATATGTTGAACAACTACCGGAAGCAAAAACAAAAAGTTACCCACACGCAATTTTGTATGATTTTGAGGCATACGGAGACAAAAATCAGCGGAAGGAGCCGACAAACGCACTCACAATCGAGAACGTACACGTTCCAATCTCGGTTAGCATCGGCGACACTCTTGAAACCACCATCACACAAGACGGAAAACATGCGCCGAAAATAACCCATATCTGCGAAAAAGATCCAGCAAAGTTGATCCGCAAGTTCTCAGAAGAGTTAGAAAGACGCGGAAAAAACATCAGGAAACAGGTAAGAGATGAATTTATGCCAGCAGATGTAAACCTGCTACCAAAAGATCAGAGAAAAAAGATTGAAGAATGGTGCGATCAGGTCCCAGTACTGGGCTTCAACTCCGGGCAATACGATCTTAATCTAATAAAGAAACACTTCGCAGAAAAACTTGCGGACACAACCAACAAAGTCAGAGTAGCTAAACACGGAAACAAAATCATGTTCTTACTCACTTCTGGCTTCCGTTTTCTAGACATAATGAACTACCTCGGACCAGGAACCTCATACGAGAAATGGGTAAAAGCATACGACTGCAAGACAACAAAATC
Source organism: Meandrina meandrites (assembly GCA_963693305.1). NCBI lineage: Eukaryota > Metazoa > Cnidaria > Anthozoa > Scleractinia > Meandrinidae > Meandrina > Meandrina meandrites. The sequence continues at coordinate 7,717,840 of OY855904.1, forward strand.
ATGGCTCCCATACGAGTGGTTTGACAACCCAGAAAAGCTGGATTACTCGGGATTGCCGGATTACCCGCATTGGTATTCAAAGTTGAAAAATGAATTCACACTGAAACTATCAGAATGGAAAGCCTGTAAACAAAAGTTCAAAGAAAAAGGGATGAAAACATTCAAAGACTGGGTGCAGTACTACAATAATTTAGATGTGGCCCCAGGATTAGAAGCGCTGCAAAAAATGAAAAACTTTTACATAGAGAAGGGGATAGATATAATGAAAGACGCAGTCAGCATACCGGGGGTGAGTTTGCATTACTTGTTAAAGGGCGCAATAGAACGCAACGCGGAACTTTACAGCCCAAGCAAAGAAGCATATGAAATGTTAAAAGAAGCGGTTGTAGGAGGACCAAGCTTGGTATTCACAAGATACCACGAAGCGGGTAAAACGCGGATAAGATCACATCAGTTTGCAGATTCAAAACTATGTCAAAACATCCTCGGATACGATGCCAATGCACTGTACCTATCAACCATGCTGAATGAAATGCCCTGTGGAAAAGAAAAAGTGATAAAGTACGAGGAAGATTCGCAAGTAGAAGGTGCGGAAGTTTTAACAGAAAGATTAAAACAAAAAAGTTGGTTCGGGTATGCGGAAGTGGATATAGAGATTCCGAACCACTTACACAAAAAGTTTGAAGAAATGTGTCCGTTCTTCCACAAAAAAGCGGTGCCAGCAGAAGCAGTGCCCAAGCAAATGAAAGAATACTTGAGAGCAACCGGAAGAAAAGTGGAGGAGAAAAACAAGAAACTCATGGGAACGTTGTCAGCGCAGAAAATACTACTATATGCACCTCTACTACTCTGGTATGTGAATCACGGAGCAGTTATCAAAAGGGTATATCGGACAATAGATTACAAACCAAAAAAGATTTTTCCCTGGTTCGTAAAAGAAGTCACAGAAGCGCGTCGAACAGGAGATGTGGACAAAAGCAAAGCGCTATTGGCGGATATATTCAAATTATTAGGAAACAGTGGGTATGGAAAGCTGATTGAAGCGTTAGAACGGCAAACAAACGTGATATACACCAAAGATGAAAAAGTGGTTGACAGAGCATTGAGAAGCGCGTACTTTTCAGATCTAGATGAAATTGGAGAGGCGTACGAGTTAGAAAGCAGGAAATCGCGAATAACAATCAGAAGACCGTTTCAAATCGGAATCGCGGTATATCAGCTGGCAAAATTGAGGATGTTGGAATTTTATTACGACTTTCTGGACAGGTACATTGACAGAAAAGATTTCGAGCTGATCCAAATGGACACTGACAGTAACTACTTGGCAATTTCGGGAAAAAGTTTGGAAGACATTGTACGGCCAGATATGAAAGCGGAATTCGAAAAAGAAAAAGAGAAATGGCTGGCATGGGACAAGTGGAGCGGAAGAACGCCAGGACTGTTTAAAAAAGAATTCGAGGGGGAGCGGATGATCGCGCTGTGTTCAAAATGTTATTATGCGGACCACCACACAGATAAAAACGAAATAAAAAAGAAGCTGAGCTCAAAGGGGATGTCGAAGAGGCAAAACGAAATAAACTGGCAACGTTTCAAGGCAGCGCTGGAAGGAAGAAAAGACATGGCAACAAACAGAGGTTTCAGAATGCGAGATGGGAATATAGTAACATACGAACAGGAGAAACTGGGGTTGAGTGCATACTATGACAAACGATGGGTACTGTCTGACGGCATACACACCGAACCAATCGAATATCATATTTAGTTCACAGCCGGAGGTAATTGTGTGTTTGGAGGTACCACAAGCAGTTCTTCACGTACAAAGCCACGTTTGGGACCGTCAGACAAATAGTAGAGAACAGGCTGATTCGGTTTAGAAAAAGAGCGTTCAATATTATAAACATCCAAAGACCAGATTGGATCAGTGGCTCTTTTAACACCACCTTCAAGCTCACCAGGTTGGTACAAATATCGAACCAAAACAATGGAGGGGAGCTTTTTTTCATTTTCTCCAACAGGTCGCAAATATTTGGTTGATGGCTCCGCATAAACATTTTTTTTCTTGATTGCAGCAGCAGGTTTCATACCAATCAATCGAGTGACTTGGTTGTTCAGAGCAGAAACAACTTTGGGAAGCCTTTTTACCCACTCAGTGGACCGCTGACCCTCAGGTGAACGCATTTCAACTACGTACTGGTGGCCGAACAAACGCTCAGCCAAGGTGCGATTGAAACGTTCAACAATAGCTTGGTCTCTATGTATTTCAGGGTGGCCACGTCTGATAGAAGTTTTGTGATTTTCCATTTCTTTTGTAACAGCGCCCATAAATTCACGCCCAGGATCAACCTGCAGCAGTTGAGGCCATTTCAAAGGTCCACGTGTATAAATTGTCTTAAAAGCTTTGGCAACCTCATCAGAGTTTTTAGAAGTTAAAGGCTGAGCTTCTTTGAATCTGCTGGCAATATCAACAACAGTAAGCGCGTATTTGTAAGTTTTAGCAACTGAGTTGCTATCCACTTTGTCATGCGGCAGAAAAAGAAGATCCGCCTGATGTACTTTGTTGGGTGTAGGCACATCGAATTTTAGACGAGGAATATAGCGCGGTGCGGGGAGGTAAATCTGCCAGAGCGCTTGTTTGAACAACCATTCTTTGGCAACAACTTCAGGAACCTTTGCAGCGACCGCTAATTTTTTAATGGCAGAAATGCCTTTCCAGTAACCCTGCGGACTGTAATAACGCCGCGCCAATTTTCTGTCCATTTAAATAATTATGCGCGAACATATATACATGACAACAAAAATGAGTTTGGGTTTACCCAAGGGGTGTGGAAAAAAAGAGCTTAACGAAATGTTGCTGAAAGACCAGGAAGCGAAAATAAAAGAAATCAAGCCCGAAAAAGATCTTGACTACCGTTACGAGGGGGAATTCTACCCTGAGCCTGAAGAGATGAGCCACCCTCCCAAACCAAAATTATGGTATTTAATTGCAGTACTAAAAAAAGCCGGCATTTCTATAGATCAGGTCGGTGACAATATGGGGTTGACCTTTTTGGGTAATGTCATTTACCAGTTCAAGCGGCATCAGCAACTGAGTTGCTACCCCGGGTCGTGTAACTACGTTTGTTTTTTATACAACTATTTTCAAAAGGTCTCACCTATCGATTGGCCGGTGAAAAATGCAATACTGGGAAAGCTCACGAAAAGATTGCCGAAGATGGTACAAACCAGAAATAAAGCCGAAAAAAGTTTCAACGAATGGTGGTTGGAGGCAAACACCCCACCATTAAACAGAAGTTGTCTTTGATGTTTTGTTAACCTTTACCCCGCCGTCAGTGTGGTTTGAAAAACGCAGTTTTGTCTTTGCAGTAGTAAAGCTGTTGTACTTTTTGATAATATCTTGGTACTCACTGTCTGAGATTTTACCATCTTCAAGAGCGGTTGATATGAGAGAGTTGATTGAGCTCAGCGTAGCTTCAGCCAAAGTTTGTATTTTTTCGTGTTTTTTCGCTTTACGCAGGAAAAATTTGACGGTGACGATGGAGGAGGTTGACACCAATGAAAACAGGGTGGCCGTTGCGATTAAAGGGGCGCCAACAACAACGCCAACCACAGAAAGAGAAGCGGCCAACCCAGAGCCTGTAAGAATGGTAGCAACTCCGCCTGTTAACGCACATACTGTTTGACACCGCGTGTGCCACCGTTTAAACTTGGCTGAGGTTTGGTAGTAATGCACCAACTGGTTTTCAAGATTTTTCTTTATCATTTCTATTTCAGCCCGCCGGAATTTTGTTGCAGAATCCATTTCTATATATATATGTGTTTAAAAATAGGTTATCAACAATCATATGTGTTATGCCATTTGCCGTTAATTTTCTTTATCTCCCCCCTGCAACCCTTTTTAGGGTGTGTCCAAAACTTTTTGCTAAACAGACCGGTTTTCGTGTTAAAGGCACCTTTTGCGATGTCACCACTCCAATACTTTTTAAACAAATCCTTATCACCACCTGTGACAGCCATGATTGCAGCAGCCACATCTTGAGCCGGTTGAAAGCCTGGAATTTTTTCGCCGATATTTTTATTGATCGTTTCACCGACACCCAATCCTACTTTTTGCTTCGAGCTGATTGCGTTGCGCGCCGCGGCGTGACCCCATTGCCGTTTGTTTTTGGAAATAGCGTCAAGTGCCTTCACCATTTTTTTGTCAGCATCATGTTTGCAACCTTTTTCATTTTTCTTACCTGCACAGACGGCATAATCAACATCATGCTGCATTGAAACTGCATCTGTGGCACCTGTGGGCTGCTGGTAAATCTTTAATATCTTTCCCGTCTTGGGGTCGTAAGAAAGCTGTTTTTCAAGTGGATTGTACGGTCCTGTGTAGTTATGACCAGGAAGTGTCCACCCCTTTTTTGGCTTAGGCAGCTTGCCAATAGCTTTATGCAAATCAAAAGCCCCACCACGTTGGTAAAGAGGGTTTGTTGGGTCATCTACTCGATTACCCGCATAAATTCTCATATCATAATTACCACCAAGTTGCGTTTTATTAGAAACGAACCGTGTCTTGGTGATGCCACAACTTGCGCATTTTACTTTAAGCAGCCTTCTACCATTTTTTGTGGTAGTGTTTTTTTCGCTTCCCGGTACGTTGGGTGTGAAGCGTTTTTCCTTCACGCAGTATACCTCCATCCTTCCTATATAATAAGCAAAAATCATTTCAACTTTGGGCCGCTGTGTGACACCCGCCTTTCATCTTATTTCCTGGTATCATATCTTTTGGTCTTAATCTGTTTGAGGCTTTAGTCAACAAATCCCCAGACAAAGCATCAATTGTGTAATTAACAGCTTTTCTCGCGATTGGTTTGGCTTTATTGGCTAACTTCTTCTGATACTCTGGTTGTCTCAGAAACTCGCTTGCAAAGTATCTTCCTTGTTTCACACCTTGCTTTGCTAAATAAGGAACTCCGTACTCAAAGAAAGCTTCAGCTGCTGTATTTCCAACTGTATCAAAAACTCCACCTCCAAACATTCTTTTTTCGGCGCGTGCAAGTTCTTCTCTCTTCTTTTTGGGTAAACCACTTCTGGTCCACTTAAATATTGGTTCCAAAATATTACCTCCTTCTTGAGCAGCACCACTTTACGTTTTATTAGAAACGAATCTTGTCTTGGTAATGCCGCAGCTAGCACATTTTACTTTAAGCAGTCTTCTGCCGTTTTTTGCGGTTGTAATTTTTTCACTTCCGACCACATTGGGTGTGAAGCGCTTTTCTTTCACACAGTAAACATCCATCCTATATAACTTGCAAAAATTCACTGCACCTTATTTCCCGGTATCATATCTTTTGGTCTTAATTTGTTTGAGGTTTACCCCACTTATACATTATGTGTAAAATAATCCTTCACCACAGCCTCGTTGGCGCGTGTATTTTCAGAAAACATGCTCAAAATATCTCGAAACGACCGGCCTTTGTTACGCTCATTCAGAAAAAGCAAACAGTAGTAGCCGCAGCGTACACTGTATTCCCACTGAAGCTGGTTGTCATTTCGTAGAAAGGTCTGTTTGCCGTCAAGAATCAACTCAATTTCCCATTCCGCAGGTGGAGGTAAACCGAAAGAGTCAAAGTATTCAGGTAGCAACTCAGTTGCTGATCCCCAGCAGCATACCCAATGGGTACCTGGCCCTCCAAGATCATCCATGTTGATTATGCAAGGGGAGTGGTTTTTTACGTGGATCTCGTCTCTCGCAAATATACCTTTGATGGGGATTTTCAAGTATTGGCACCATCGCTGCAAGTCATAATCAGTTAAGGGGACATCAACGAAGGCGGGCTTTTTTTTGATCACCCCAAGAACCAATAAATGGTGGCGGGCGCATATATGGTGGAGGGTTGATGCGCATACCCTTTCCTCCTGTTGGGGGTTTTACCCGCATGCCTGATCCTGAGTTGCTGATCCCGTGCTTGCGTACACGTCTGATTTGTGTCTTGCTCATGTCAATGTCCACGCCCGTTTTGTTTTTGATAGCGCGCTCTATTTTTTTGATCTGCCTGGTGGTCAAGTGCAAAATGTCGCTACCGCCGGTTATAGCCTCGTTTTTAAATCTGAGTGTAACTGCTTTTCCTGCCCCAAAGGCCTGCGCGAGGCTTACCTTCTGCCCATCTGAAAGTGAAATCTTGTGCGGATAGTAAGTCGTCATCTCTTATATTTCATACAAAAATTATTTCACTTTGGGGTATCAGCAACTCAGTCACTCGGCAACTCTTATATTTCATACAAAATTATTTCACTTTTAAACCATCACCAGCTCATTACCCACCTGCCTGAGAGCAAATTCGGACTCGTACAAAATTCCTGCATAAATGGTGTAGTCTTGCGCGTTGGCCGCCTCGTTGAGCCTGTAGTGGAAAACCATCTGCTTCGGGTCGTTGGTCATGTTATCTTTGTTTTCACGTAAGTCAAAATAGATAATTGGGTATAAATCCTTGAAGTTGTTGGGCTGAAGCTGGACACCGGTGTTGTAGTCGTTTTTGCGGTACCGGTAGTTCATCAAGTCATTAAGAATGCGCAGTTTGAAGTTTTCGTCGTAGTCCAGCTCTGGATAGTACTGTGAAGAGCCGTACTGCAGCCGGCAGGTCGCTAGCTTGGCTGAATTGTCTCCGTCAATGTTAAAGGTGTCAAAGAAGTAGGGGTTTTGAGTCAAGGCCTTCTCCTTCCTTGACTGTTGAATGAAAATGAAAACATGTTTGGCATCCTTTATACCAGGATTTATCTGCCACGAACCAAAAGCGTCACGCCGGCTACTGCTGGGTTGGATCATTTCATTCAGGTACGTCCATTTCTGAGGTTTCAAAAAGTTTTCGTTTGCGAGCTTCTGGCCTTCGCTGGTAAAACGTAGCATTGGAACCCACAGCTCGAAGTTTCTCACCACTACCCTACGATTGGTGCCATCGTTTTGCCAAATCAGCTCTGCATCCGATTGTAACTCAATTTCAAACTCCATCTGCATTGGGGGGAGAAGCTTGTCACCCAACTCTTCGAAAAATGAGTACCTGTTAAGCGGTATGAGGGTTTCAACCGTGAGACCGGCATGGGCAAGCAAACCCCTTTCTCTGATTCCAAGGTTAGTGGCAGCGGCGGCCGTTATATCGCTATTCTTTGTGTCCAAATACCAAAACTGATTTTTCGCTGCGCTCCTCGCATAGTCATCAGAAAAATCCAACAAGTTTTTGATAAATATGAGCTTGTGAATGTTGTCTACGTTGTACATGTTTTTGCCCGATGATTTTACCACAAGTTTGTTTATCAGTGAAAATGAGCCGTTAATGGGTGCTGACCTAGCGTCTGTTGCAACTTGCGCGCCATCCGCGGTTGCCTCGAAAGTGAAATCAGCCCGGAAGTAGGCGTTATACCAGTCAAACCAGTTGTCTCGGTCGGTGAGTGTGAATTTATAGTTTGTTTTTACCTGGTGCTGATTGTTTCCCGGGATAGTGATCGGTTTGTCTAACATGATACGAACATACTCTGTTTTTTCCAAATGCCTGTGGCTTCTGAACATCTTGCGGCCTATATATCTTTTTAAAAAATTATTTTAATTTTCTGCTATCAATTGGTTTACTTTCATCCTTGCAGCCCGACCCGCGTTTAAAATCTGGTTTAACTTTTTCCGTGAATCCCCGCTTAACTGAGTTGCTACCCCAGGGTTTAGCATCTTCTTCAGTTTTTGTTTCGACTCTGTACTAAGTTTCTGTGGTGGGGTCTTTTTACCCTTAGGTTTTACAGTTGGAGTCTTTTTACTCTTTGGTTTTACACTTGGGGTCTTTTTACCCTTAGGTTTTACACTTGGAGTCTTTTTACTCTTTGGTTTTACACTTGGGGTGCGGGTAGCAACTGAGTTGCTGATACCCCGCCGCAAAACCGCTTGTATCTTGTCAGCCGCTTTTTCTTCTGCTTTTTCTGCGGCTTTTTTTAGCATTTGCTTCGAGGCTTCATTTACAGCCTTCTCCAACGTCTGACGGGTGACCTTCTTTTTGAACCGCTTTCCTATATTCATCAGGGTGTCTCTTACAACCCCCGTACCTTTGTGTTTGTATCTATATGTTCCGTTTGGCGCGTCGTAATATCTTGCCCACTCGCTCGGATGATTCATTATTATACTTATGTGTAAATTATTTTTCTTTTTCTTCTTCTATGATGATACTTAAAGCCACGTCTTGGTCATTCAGATCTATAATGTTGTTGCGCCCGTCCGTGATTTTGATATTTATCGCATTGATTCTGTTTTTGTTCACCGGGTGCCACAGGAGGCGGCGGGGCTCTTTTGAAAAGGGGTAGCTGACTGAGAGTTCAGCAGTTGAAAAAGAAAACATAACGTCGCCCCCGATGTTGTCCACAGCCCTTGTAATGAGGTCACAATGGACGTAGATCCAGTCGACGCCTCTTGTTATATTTGGTACGTGATCACTCCTATTGTTCGCTCCATCTATTGTTTTCTTGTCAAAACCCAGCAACGCAGCAAATTCACCTCCACTTAGATCAAGCTCATAGCCGTCCTGCAACAAAATAACCGCCCGATACGTTGTGGTGTGAAAATACAGCTGAAAAATAAACTTGGATTTTTCATCCTTGGGATCCACTCTTCCGATTAGTGTCTGAATGGTGGTGTTGAGACCGTTGTAATCATACATTCCATCCGGAATTGTCACGGTTTTCCAGTTCTCTGTTTTTTTCCGCCATTTGAATTCGTTGTTGTTGTACCGTTTCGCGATGTTGTACCACGAATAAGACATAGATACCAGCTCATTTAACGCCGCCCTGTATTTTTTGAAGGGTTCTAAAGCGATTGGCGGGTCAAAGTTAATTGTAAAGTCATGTGACTTGCTGTTGGCGTTGTTTTGTTTAGCCAGCTGCGAGTCGAGCAACAGGTTGAAATGAAAATGGGTTGACATGTTGCTTATATAATATTACTCAAAATTTTGTGGGCTTCTTTTTGTGTTATTTCCTTTAGCTTTACCAGCAACCCCAACATCTGCTGGACCTGTTTTTTCAGCTTCAGTGAAGTGTTGCCCGCCTGTATAGACGCCAAGCTTAAGTGTAGCCTTTCAACCAAAGCGTTTGGATCAACACTTCCGCTTCCTTCCATTTCATCGTCTGAGGGTTCCATCGATTCGAAATACCTTTGGGGTATTTTAATCCCTTTTTTTCTCCTGTCAAGAATTTCATCTCTTGCCTTTTTTATGTCTGCCAATGTGTAGCCGTGGAATTTTGATTTTTTGCTTTTTACAACATAGTCAGGATTGTCTTTATTTTTTGTTAACAGGCTGCTCAGTGTCTGCAGGTCAACTGACTCTGATCCCTTGATAACCAGCTCTTGTGGTGGCCTCCATTTACTTGGTTTTTCCCCCGGGCTTTCCATTAATTCCGTTTCTTCCTCTTCAGCCAAAGGTGGCAACGGTGTTGATGAAGGAGATGATGGTGGTGGTGATGATGTTGGTGATGGTGGTGGTGATGGTGTTGGTGATGGTGTTGGTGTTGGTGGTGGTGATGGTGTTGGTGTTGGTGGTGGAGTTTCCGCATCCGGGTTAAAATCTCCGTCAAAGGGGTTGTTTAAATCAAACTCATCCATACCATAGTCTGGGATTTCTTCTTCCTCTTCTTTTGGTGCCGCCCCTACTTGGAGTTTGTCAAGCCGCGATGTGATAGGTTTGAACAAATCCTCACCTGATAGCTGACCAAACTCTTTATTGATTTTGTTATTTTTTATTACCGCGAGGATTTTGTCGTTCTGCTGCTCAACTTCAGCCTTTTCACCGACAAGTTTTTGCCACTTCTTCATGGACATATTTTTGCCGTATATATAACAGAAAAAAATGAAAATTCCCAATTACGACCCCAGTTTGACTACAAAAAGTAATTACAAGCGGGGGCACCCTTGTATGCCAGCAGATACCTTTCGGATGCTTATTTGCGGGCCAAGCAACTCTGGTAAGACAAATATTCTCATGCATATGCTTTACAGGCTGTTGGTCTACGACAAAATTTACCTTTGCACAAAAAACCTGCATCAGGATAAGTACCAATATATGATTGATGATTTCGATAAAAGAGTCAATCCTGCGGCTGGGTATAATGTTATTGAAGGGACCAACGATGTTATTCCTCTTGAGATGCTGCCCACTGACAACCAAAAAATTGTAATCTTTGATGATATGGTTTGTGAAAAAAACCAAAACGACATTATCGATTATTTTATGAACGGGCGGCAGCGCAATTGCAGCGTCATTTATCTTTCTCAAAGCTACTTCAAGACCCCCAAAAACATCCGTGATAATTGCACCCACTTTTGCATTTTCAACTTTCTTCCCAGAGAAAATAACCGCATTGCTGATGAATTGGGAATTGACAGAGAGCTGCTTGAAAGGGCTACCGATGCTAAATATTCTTTTTTATACTACGATAAACCAAAAAAAACCACACTCAAAAATTTTGATGAAAATATATAGAGATGGGGTTTCTTAACGGGGCGACGGGTGCAACTCAAACACATGAAGAGTCTACTTCAATCCGAGGGCAAACCGGCCCTGCCGGCCCTGCTGGTCCAACTGGCGCAACTGGAGCGCGTGGCCCTAAAGGTGAAAAAGGCGAAAGGGGCAATACTGGCCCACAAGGTCCTAAAGGAGATAAAGGCAATGTTGGGGAAAAAGGATTAAAAGGTGATACGGGATCACAAGGACCGACCGGACCTGCTGGCCCTGCGGGAGCAACGGGACCTACAGGACCAACTGGAGCAACTGGACCTGCGGGACCCACTGGAGCAACTGGACCTAAGGGCTCAAAGGGCGCTATGGGGGATAAAGGTGAAAAAGGGGAAAAGGGTGATAGTGGGGATATGTCATCAGCTAGCGTTACTGGTGACATTGTCATGAACGACCATGCAATCAAACAGCTCGCAAATCCTGTCGGCGATCAAGATGCTGTAAATCTCACTTCAATGAAAAAATATGTGGGCTCCTCTGCAATTACAACTGGGCACGCCCATAAAAAGAATGACTTAGGTTTTTTAACCCAAAGGGTTGGTGTTTCAGCTGTAAACAATATTTCTTCTGTTACCGTTGAAGACTTTACATCCAACCTTCACAGTGTCAATAAAAAGGCTTACACTTTTAACATTATAAAAACAAGTAACAATTCTTTCAACTCGCGTTTGGCGTTGAATAAAACACCTCTAAAAGAAGGAGAGTACACTATATGTGTTGAGTTCTTTTACCCTAAAAACAAAAACGACCAAAACTGGTTTCTTAACCCTTTAAACAAGTTGGCCTCCAGTACTATTACCTACCACACCAAACGCTTTGCCACCCATAACCCTCCGTATATAAGGATCATTTTTAATACTTACAAATTAAAAGATAAGAATGACGACACTATCTATTTTGACATTTTAAATCCGGGTTATGATGGTTCAGCACCTAGTGAAAAGGCCGCTTTAATCATTTACGGTGTTAAGGGGTATCAATCAGATATAGACGGAATTATTTATGATGATGTTTTCTTTCTCGATTCCTCCGGGGATTTTACTCTACAAACAAATTTAGATATGAACTTTTTTCAAATAAAAAATTATGATCCTCCTGGCTACACAATAGTCAACGATACAATCAAATTACAAAAAGATTTAGATCTAAACGGTTATGCGTTTAAAGATTTCCGCCCTAAAATAATAATACCTGGAGCTTGGGATATAAAGGAACAATTGAATCCTCCAAGTGATAGAAAATATGTTAAATTCGGAAATTGGTGGCGTTTAACAGTGCCATTTCCTTGCTTCCTTGATGGTTTAGCAATTTCTAGTAAATATCATGATTCCCCTTTTGAAAAAATAGGTGTGAAGATTCCAATCGATTCAATATCTCATATGGTATTTGAAAGTACAAGGAATATCCATGGTGTCAATTACCAATATGTGGCACCTCGTTTAAGTGGTGGTCGAAGAATTAAATTAAACGAGGGAGATTATTTGGGGATGTATTTCATTGCACTTGGAAATAATCCTTTTAGCTCACCCCCAAGTATTGCAAAATATGCAGTTGTAAGTTTAGTTTTAATAGATGATTCTTATTATAGGTAATCAAAAAAGCAGAAAAAAATAAACAGTCGCCCTTGTGTTATTTGTTCAACAAACTTCACTTAAATATTGATTTTCCGGTCCCCGCACGTGCGCTGCTATTGGCACGTGTACAGAACGTTCTAGAGACAAGTTTCACGTGTTTTGCCTCGTGTTATTGGCACGTGACAGAACGTTCTAGAGACAAGTTTCACGTGTTTTGATTGACATGCTTGGTGAAGCGTGAAAGCCCGTTGCTTTATTAGTACAACACACTTAAAATCTATTCAGTTGCTTCATCTTCTAGCGAATAGACAGTTCTTGTCGTTTGGTTAGAACAAGCCGCGTTTGATCTTGGGAAGCTGTGAGATGCGTTCGTGAATGCTTCAAATGGGAGTGAAAAGGTTAAATCGCTATTCGAAGAGTTGCTAAGATTTACGCTGAACTACGCTGACTGAAGAACTGTTGATTCAAAACAATAGAAATGGGTTACGCCGTAACCGAATTTTTTATTTGGTGTGTGTGTCCTACGGCGTGGGACTTATGCAAATCACCAGCTTCTATCTTGTTTCCATTGTTGTGGACCGACACAGCTGTGTCGTGACGTCATGTTGTAGTTGCATAAAATTTATAATCTACTTGAATAAAATTAATTCATTTTACACTCTTGTTGTGTTTTCTGTCTTACAACCCCTTTTCTTACCTGTTCCTTAAAACAGGGAAACCCCCTTCGACTAGAAAAATATTAGTTTCCGGTCTTTCTGAGAAAAAGGTCACGCAACGGCTCCGCATAGAAAGATTTCTTGAAACACTCATCATAATCTTCTGCGTCATAATATGGATAGCCGAGATAGTGCCTTTCTCCATTTCTGTGGCATAGTTTGCAGAGATCATTCCGTCCGCATCCTCCGTCACATTTATAACAGAACAAGACCCATACAATTTGTTCATTGCGGTCGCAAAATGGTGCTTCCACGATTGTTGCATGAACTTCATCCCAGCCAAGAGCTTTTCGCTGTCTGAGCTTCATTGAAGTGTACGCTTTATTGATTTCTTTTCTGACGTCGTCCCAGCCGAGCATTTTACGTTGCCAGAGTTTTATTTTTACATACTCCTTGCAGATTTTTTCTCGAAGTTCTTGTGGAAGTGCTTGTATCAGTTCTAATGTATCCATCACGTTTTAATTATTAATTGTTGTTGTTAACTTGTTGGCGCGTTTCTCTAATTCAGCGCCCCGTCTTCAAAAAAAACTTTATCTATGTAGTTGGTCAGGGCTTTTTGATCTTTGTACCCCTTTCGTTTTTCCATTTCTTTTTCCCATTCTTCCTCCGTGTATGGGATAAACTGCCTTAGGGTCTTCTGTATTTTCTTTCCATTGAAATACACATAGGGGTCTTCTTCATATTTTTTTATTTCTTCTTCGAACTTTTTCACTGCTCCCGCCATTACCTCTGCCAGTTTTTTATTAAAAAGCTTTTTTTGCTCGGGTGTGAGTGACATTTACAACCTGCTGCTTTTCTCTAAATGGTGGCAAAAATGTTTCGGTTTATATAGTATGATTGTGCTGTTCCACGCGATTGTGTGCGCTTTCAAAGACCTTTCTTCTCCCTTTTGGGTGAATGATGTCAAACTTATTACATCTCAAGCTGTAGAAGCTATTCTTGACGCTGCTGGCGATTAACTTCTTAAAGGTGGGAGCTTACTTAAAACCCCAAACTTTTCTTTATTATGTACTCTACCTGGTCCTGGCTAAACTCATTCGCCATTATTCTGCGGTACAGCTGCGGCGTCATGATTGGTGTTTCGTAAACCGGCTCTCCTGTTCCCGTCAAATCGTACTCTTCCATATCTGTTAAGTCGACTTCTTCTTGTTCTTCAACTTCTTCGCTGCGGCTAATTTTGAGCTTGTAAAAACTCTTGGCCTGCTGCTTTTCTTTTATTTCTTTTAACTTTGCTGCGTAGTACTCTTTCTTTTCCCGTTTGCGCTTCATTTTATAGTATCCTCTCCCGATTTCTTCTAGAACCTCGTCCCATCCTAACAAGAACCGGTGATTGAGTTTAATTTGGGTAATGAAATTATTGAAGAGTTCTTCCCGATTTTCACATTTATAGTCTTCCGGGTTTTCGATACTTTCATATAATGTTTCGAGAAATTTTTGGGCTTCTTCTCGAAATTCTTCCGGAAGTTTTTTTATGGTTTCATACGCGTCTTCCATCTCAAGCATCGACATTAATTGTATTATGTTGTCACGCAATTCTAATTCGCTGTATTCCAATCTGGCTTCCATGTTATGAATTGTTGTTACCTTACTGTTGCGATTCTCTAATTGAAAAACTTTTATACAGCACGGTGACAATTCTCTAAATGGTTGTCCCCGCCTACGGTTTTTACTCCCTTTTTATTTCATTTTCCTAAGTAGTATAGCCGGGACTAAACAAATACTATCTTTGGTAAGCCTAAATTTTTCACCTCTTCAGGAGACTAGTAGTCAGGGACTTAATCAAGGCACGCGAGCTTTTGTGAGCGTGGTTTGATTTGGTCCCTGACTACTAGTCTCCTGAAGAGGTGAAAAATTTAGGTGCACCCAAAGTGGTATTTGTTTAGTCCCGGCTATACTACTACATTACATTGATATACTGGATCAGATGTCTGTGAAATAACCTTGCGTGAAGCAGGGCAACGAAAAGATTATTTTGAAACAGTTAGCTCCGTTCAAAGCTTTTTTCCGGCCCAAATTTAAACAACTAAAGAAGTAAGGCTGGTCCACTAACTATGGTTAGGCTAGACTTTAATTTCCAATATTTTGCGAGGCCTGGCCTGACTTCTTAAGGGAATGAGCGATACAATTTCAGCCAAACCGAAGAATTCCACAGATGCTAATTAATTTGCATACATGTAAGCTGCAAAGGAAGTCTGAAATTGTAGACGGGGAAGTAAATGATCTGAGTTATTCATGGACCATGAATAATATTCCCCTCACACTGATGACAAAGGCGTTCTTGTTTCCTTTGGTTACACCTAATTGCAATAACGTTGTCATATTAAAAAGAAAAATGAAAAAAGCGAAATAGGAATTAATTAAGTTAATCATCATAGCTGGCAGCATTTACAGGCCGTTTCGTCAGGTGAATTTCCAATATATCTTGGCAATTCCTAATTAATTCCTATTTCCCTTTTTTCTTTTTGCTTTTTTTTATGACAACGTTTTCGCAATTAGGTGTATGTTGTAGATTTTGCTCTTCCGTAAATGCTGATTCTAGCAAGTTTCTGTACCAGATGGGACGATTCTTCACAAAAAGCTAACGTAGAAGCTTGTGATATAAAAAAAATAAGGCAAAAAATAATCGAAGGAAAGCATGCTAGATATTCATTAAGGTTATAAATAGCAGAGGCAAAAGACCCAGAGAGTTTGCGTTATCTTGTGTTCTTCTTCTATCTGGCTATTGCCCTAATTAGCACCGCCCGGCAAAAAAGCTCACAAAAGGGGAATCTAAACGAAGCAAAACAACAACTGGCCAAAATCACTTCAAAACAAATAACAAAAATGTTTTATTCTCATACATGTAGAATACTTCATGAAAAGTGCGCGCATACGGTGTTTACGCACCGTATTGCGTATTGCATATCGTTTGTTTGACAATTGTTCCTACCAGGTCTACAGAACACTTTTAATTTTCAAAACTACTACTGACAGTTCATTTGGTCTCAGAGAAACAGAGTAACTTTGTGCTTGTGCAAGCGACGTTTATTGTTATTGTAGAGCAGACAATATGCGAATGAATACATGTGCAAAAGTGGCTAGCAAAAATCTAAAACTATTTCCTGTAATACAAGCTACAAACACGTACTACAGATTTGGTTTGTAAACCACGTTAATTTCGTCACAACGGACAACTATTTTCAGTGTAGTTTCAAGTAGTCTGCCCAAGCTTTCAACTCAGTTTTCTAACGATAACATATTTATTCGGAAACACCGACTTAAAACAGTTGTGGCTACTCGAAAGGTTGCTTGTCACGATTATTGCCTTCCTTCTAAGAGGGTACTTCTATGAATGCTCTCAAGTGGTTCACTGTGTCCTCAAAAAATCTCAGGGGATCGATCTTTCTCCGCTGGTGCCTCGAAACGTTCAAAAAATACCATAAGACATTCGAAATGAAGATAATTCAAATATTAATGTTGATAAAGGACGAAGGATAACCCGAATATGTTCATTGTGCCCAATAATTTAGACAACAAATGACGATCTTGAAAAATAAACTGTAATATTTCGGTATAAGTTATACCATCGTCAGACTAAGAAAATTAACATACAAGCTTGGTCTTAAATACTGTGGGTGACGAGACGAAACAAAAAATTTACTCAGGAGAATAGAAAGAGTTCTCTGCTGGATTTCAGTCCATTGTTGAGGGAAGGTGCTAGGCGTTTGATGAAATATGCCTCTTTGTACAGGAGAAGATTCCAATTATTGTCACAGTCTAGTACTGTTGTATTATCACGGACAACTTGGGTGAAATATTCTTTGTCATAACTAACAAGAGGTGGAACAATGTCAGTATTTAAAGGATCCGGTAAATTACACAAATTACGGATGAAAAGTAAATGATCACACGTTCGCAAGTGTTTGTAAATTGCGCTCTCTTTGTCAGAGATAGCGTGTTCATGTGTTCGGACGAAAAGAGTTCTGTCCGTTTTGCCGATGTACGCTGATTGACAACCAGGGCAATTGAATTTGTAAACAACATGTGATTTACTCAAAAGTGGAACTTGATCTTTGTTGTTGTTGTAGAAACATAATTTCGTTGTTTTCTCGCGTACTTTTATCTCGATGTTAGGGTTTGCAAGACATCTGCGAAGCTTTCTTTTGAAGGATCTTAAGAGTTGCGATGTTTTATCTCCGATGTACGGAACAGAAAGCCAGATGGTTATGGAGTCTTCCTTGTCTTTGTTCCCTGCTGTATGGATCTTATTCAGGGCATCGCACGAGAACCGTCGAGTTAGCGCCTTTGCAATGCGTGAGGGGAAATTGTTCCAGGATATGATCGTTTTAAGCCGTTTTAGTTCAGATTTAAGCAAATTAGGGGAGCAGATACTGTGAATGCGGTTGACTAGGGCTTTAATCCAAGAAATTTTCTGACGCCATGGAACGAAACTATCAAAGTTTGTGTATTGACCTGTAAAGGTGTCCTTACGGTAGATTCCAATGCCGTTCGTTAAAATGTTGATATCCAGAAAGTGCGGAGTGGTGTTTTCAAAGAGATCATAAGTAAAGCGGATGTTCTTGTCAAACTTGTGGAAAAAGTCTAGAACGATGTTGATTCACGGTGTCAGGTTTTATCTAGAGTAGTGTGTCGTCAACATAGCTACAATAGAAGGTGATAAGTCCTCGATCAATGAGTTGTTTGACGATTGTCTGTTCAAACTCCGTCATAATAATATTGGCTAACACTGGGCCTAGTGAGCCACCCATGCTGACATCATCGATTTGTTCATACAGCTGGTTGTTGCAGGAAAACGCAGTTTTAGTGCAGGTATCACGAATTAACTTACGGAACGTGGATTCTTGAGATTTGTGTCGATTAGTTTCTTGTTGTAGATTCTGTCTACGATAATCTCGAGTGTCCGTTGTGAAGAGGGATTCGACGTCAAAGGATACGAATTTATAGCCTTGGTCAAACAATTCTGAAGGTATTAGTTTAATACGACTGGCAGCATCAAAAGTGTCCTTTAAAGTGAATACGTTCTGTGTTAGTGGTTGTAGGAGCTCGCTGATGTATTTCCCCACTGAGTAGTGTGTGGTACCTGTGGGGAGGAACTTTGGCAAGCGATCGTACGTTTTGTGGATCTTCGGAAGGCCATGTGCACGTGCATGGACTGAAATCCAGCAGAGAACTCTGTCTATTCTCCTGAGTAAACTTTTTGTTCCGTCTCGTCACCCACAGTATTTAAGACCAAGCTTGTATGTTAATTTTCTTAGTCTGATGATGGTATAGCTTATTTGTTGTCTAAATTATTGGGCACATTGAACATATTCGGGTTATCCTTCGTCCTTTACGTACTGAAACTGTCATCAGGTACTGGGTTTCGGGATTAATGTTGAAGAACGATTTTTTAGGCAAACTCAGTTTATTAAGGTCGCGCGGGACACCTTAGGCCATCATAATGCATTTATTTAAAGCGTATGCACGAAGCGCAATGACGGACATCGACAAGTGTACGGAATATTCATGACTGAATAAAATATGGCGCGTGATTTGAAGTGTTCAAGGGTTCAGTACATTTTGGTTGTATTTTTATCTTTGTAAACCTGAGAGCATTCTGCCCCTCGATGGTTTATAAATAATTGTCGATGTTGTATCATCGGAGAGCTTGGACGGGTTCTTTTCTCTGAATTAGAGATTATTTTCATTAAATAAATGCATTAAAATTCAAAAGCAAGCGTGTCCTTTTTGAAAACGCATTGCTCCTTTCTGACCTCAACATTAAAGCGTGGAATGTAATTACCATAATTACCTCTCTTGGCACTCGTGTTTTAATCGGAACACCTTCGGAAATCTTAAAGTTTGGACTTTTCTGACAATTTTGTGTCCAAGAATTCAGCGCAGATTTGGAACTTCATGGCACTGCAGAGAGGTAAACAAGAATACTGTTGTGTGTCATGACAGAAACGGAATTCTAAAATAGCATTTTTTAAAACAGATAGAAGGCGTTAAAGTCAAATTTGCACATTGAAACGACTTTTATTCGCTTGCAAACTTTAAATTGAAAAATGTGTTTCTGTCATGACACACTAGAGATTTTGACTGATCTATTTTTGATAAAATCGAAGAATGCTGTCTTCTTCTCAATCTGCAAACTTGGACACAAAATTAATCAGTTGTTTTCATTTTGGCTCTTAAGGCGCTCCAGCGTCAACTTAAGGCCCAATCTACCAAATCAAAGACGACATCTGTAAACTTCCGTCATTCTTTAATGTCTCTACAAAGCTCAATCGTATCCAAAACAGCCAAGATATAAGCGCTTTAAAAGATGTAGGACAAGCAAAATTTTGCCTCATGAATTTATTCATGCCTAGGTGTCCCCCGTGATCTTAAGTCAAATCTTAGTACTTTGTTTAGCTTGGTGGTATTTTAGTTTTTTATTGCTTCTCTTTTTCTTCTTTAAATTAGTTTTAAAAATCCACGTTGTCGTACGGTGCCTCGACTTTCAGGCCAAAATCAATGTTACGAACAACAATTAATTTAGCTTACCTGAAGGTCGCTTCAGAACAGACGGCCAAACGTAGGCATTCAAATAAACCAAGCAAAACATATTCGATCTTTATATGTTAGTATATATTTGATTTCTGTTTGTACGTGACAGTGGTATTGTACGTGGTGTGAAGCAATATTAGTACTGACAGGAACTTGTTGGAATCAGCATTCACGAAAACAGCTGTGAAAAACCTGTCATGATCTTGGCACGCTCAATAAAAACATTTCCTGCAGTGTGAAAGGAACACTATTTTGCCATCATGGGAGACGGAAAAGTAAAATGTCTTCCCGATGGTCCGCGATGCGTACTAAGTGCTACTGCATTTCATAAAATTGGTCGGTGATTTTCTACCTTCAATTTCAAAGTGAAGTAATTTAGTGTTGTCAGAACTGTTTTGCCAGAACTTTAAATTGTTTTATGAGCATCTTTTCAAAGCAACGTTGAAGCATTAGAGGATCGATCGGGGGAGTGTACTCTCGTGCTAAGAACAAGGAAGTGTACCCAACAAACAGAGGCTGTATGTATTTTTAAACAATTAAACTGATAGCAATAATAGTTCCCAGCGGGTTAGGTTTGTGCTAGTTTATTGCTGTGCTCTTCTGTTACATTACTCTTGCAAATCTACTTCTATTCGATTACGAAACGGGCTTGATTTTTCACTCTTGCTCGGGTGTTGTCATTTCCATCAATCAGCGAGCTGTAGAATCAGAAAAAAATAATATAAACTAATTTTCATATGCGATACTAACTTTGAAATGTGAAGCAAATGTAGTATTTCTTTAAGGTAGAGGTTTTATACAAGGGTTACTCCTCTACATTGGCTATACAGGTATGTGCACCTCTCCTCATAGGTTGCGGTTTTGGTGTTGTTTTAGGCTGATATAGAATTATAGATTTGGTTTATGGCCTGAAATAGAGTACTAGTCTTATTCGGTGACAGGTGCTTCGTTTGTAGTAAATGGAAACACAAACTAGAGGGATCAAACATAGAATATATATAAAGTGTGGATATTAGAACTTAAACCGAACATATCAAGTGAAACGATAAAAGAAGGCTACGAACAATCACATAATTTTGTGTTAAAGAAGCGACGTTCACTGAGCTTGACTAAAGGCTGGTTTTAATTCACCGGGCACAAACACAAACATAATTACAGGCATACGGTATCTACTCGATTAAGGGCCGCCCCCCATAAAGCGCTGCATTCATTCACAACAATGCGGCGCTTAATCGAAGCATCGTCAGACTGAATTGTTTGAGGAGTCAAATTGAAAAAAACAAAAACAAAAGAAAAACAAGTACGATACAGCTCAATCTAAACCAGCCTCAGAAATTTATTCTCCTGGATTAAAATGTTATTCAGTTCGAAGTGGCTAATTCATTACTTTCTTTCTCTCTCTTGTTAAAAATGCTTTGTTGTTAAATGTTATGCTTTTTTTGAGAGAGCGGCCCTCGAATAAGCGCCGCCCTGAATAAGCACCACAACCGAAGCACTAAAAGTTTAAAGAGCACCACGGCGCTCAATCGAGTAAGGCAAAAGCGCATAAGAAAAACGAACACGCTCATGAAAACGCTGTCCTCATATTTTTGGTTTGCATGTGACGTCATAAAATTCTAAACTCAAAATTGCGAAGCCTTCTGAATTTTTATCTACACTAGGTTGAAGATGACCTAGAAAAAAATCGTTTTGCAAGTTTTCAGTCCTGTAGAGTCTTTCGTTTTGTAAATACAGCATTTTGAATTTCCAAATTTTAACCCTGCGTGACACGAAGAAAGTGGCCGCCATGGCGTCTCCATACAAAGCTCTGTAAAATTGCGTGAAACGTTTTGGCAAATAGCTCAGAAACAGCGTACCACAGAGACCTAAGACTTGGGGACGTTTTTCCTGTGTCAGCCTGTTATAACCTTTCATTTTCTTGGCTTCTTTCTTTGAACGATTTCTAATTTATTTTTATTTTTTTTATGGTGTGACAGTGCAAGCCAGCAATAGGAATCAACGCGACATAAAGATGTGCGTAGGCACAAGAAGAACGAACAGTTTTGTTTTCTAGTGGTTATGCTTATTAATTTGTACTTATGGTTTTGCTTTAATGTCCAGGTGAAAACCAGCCTTTGTGTGATCTTTGGCGGTGGCATATTTACCAACGCTTACTTGGAAATAGTTAAAGAAGCTTTTACCTCGAACACCAAGGAAGCCACAAGAATTTTTACTCAATTTTGAAGAAAAGAAAATTTACATTTCTATCGACATTGAGTTATACCCATACCTTTACAACCGAAAGGAGTGGGATCAACTATCTTTCGATCCTTATATAGCTGCACATGGACATGATTTGTCATACCACGCGACCCAGCAGCCCTGTCTTTCATGTCACCGATGAAAGATCCTGCGGACAAGCTGGCTCCATTTCTAACTTGCTTTCCCACATACCACATCTTGACCTTGTAGCCTAGAACAAGACAAATTCATTCAGCAAGAAGATGGAGTCTTACGGCTTATTTATGGTTATTAAGATGGCTCGTAATGGTTAAGTCAGAATAAGACGTACCCGTCTTTGGTGCTCTTAACAATAATCCGGTTTAGGAGAATCTTTTAGTATAAATTTGTACAAGTATTACCACTGCACAAATTGAAGTCATTGTGACGTCATAGATATATCTTGGACCTTTTGACGCTATTATCGCAAAAACTGCTCGGTGAAAGTTCTTGTTTTTTTAAATATTATTATGTATCCGACAAAAGGAACATTTTTGCAGCTTTTTTTAAAAAATCTGTCTGGGATTCGGGTTTAAGGTGGCTCTGAACTCTACATACAGAATTTTTTTTAAATTAATTGTTACATAGTTTATTTTGTCCGTAAGACAAATAGTCCGGCGGCTTAGCTCCTGAATTGTGCGATTTTTGATACAAGCACCAAACTTTGCAGGATTACAATCATTCACATACTAATCAATTCTCGATATAGTGCCAACGCCAATTTCCATATTTCAGGTTCTAAGAAGCAAATGAAATTTTCAGCCAAGAGACCCCCCACGAAGTACTTCTTCTTGCGGTTTTATACATCTTTTATTGTACGTTTTATTTAAAACATACAGATATGAATGCTAAAAATTAGGCTTACAATTATAAGAATTGTTATACTTTTACCGTATTTTTTTTTATACCAATAATTTACTCGGAAATTATTGTATGGAAAAAGAGTTTTCGTTCCACACCCTCTGCCCCCTCGCGTCTCTCCTTTTGGGAGTGACTATTCTGCACTCAGTTGATGTTGTGAGACAATAGGGAGACACCTCATGACATTTTATACCAGGTAACACTCAGTTCATGCAGTGAATACAAAACAGCACTCCGGTTAGCCTATTTAGCACTGCGGTTAGCCTACTATACACTTCGGTTAGCCTACTTTGCACTCCGGTTAGCCTACTAGCACTCCGTTTAGCCTAAAAAGCACCCAGGTTAGCCTACGTTAGCTTCGTTTGCTCGCGGTTAGCCTTTATGTTGAGGTTAGGATATATAGCCAAAATTTTACTGTTTCTTGCAGCTGGTCGTTGGTAGCCTAGTGGATAGAATTCCTGCGCGGTAATCCGACGGCCCCGGTTCGAATCCTGTTGCTGGCAACTTTTTTTAACTTGAAAAAAAAAAAATGAAGTGTGATTTATACTTCATGTATGAAAAAATGAGGAGTCTCACAACATCAACTGAGTGCTGAATAGTCACTCCCCTCTCCTTTTGCGCTAGCGTCCAGGTCTCTTACGATTCATTGCCCGATCCCCGCGTTCGCCGTTCGCTAATAGAAAATATAGACGGCTGGAATCACCACCTGACATGATAATATTTGTCTATAAACCAGGACAATCAAACATTTCACCAAATCTCATTGATTTTAATAAAATACGGTTTCCATGGATACTGGCGTCTTTTCGGCCTGACACTATATCTGAAAAAACTTGTGTTGGTTACCACTTTCAGTGTGCCAAATTTCATGCTTGTATCAAAAAGTGCACAATTCACTTGAAATTTCGAGCTAAGCCGCCGGGCTAAAAATATGCGAAAAACAAAAACTTTCACTGAGTAGTTTTAAGTCATTAGCCTCAAACGGTGAAAACTAAGGCAGCTTTGACCATTTTTGTCGTTGCCACGGCAACGAATTTTGATGTCACAGTGACTTCAAATTGTTCAGTGATTAAACCTCTACAAAGCTGTACTAAAAGCTTAACCTGAACGTTATTGCTGCAGTTGCAACAGAATACCAAAGACGTCAATATCTAAACCATTACGAGCCACCTTAAAGGGGCAGTCTCGCCAATATTTAGTGCCACTTGAATCCAATGGAGGTGTTGGTATTGGAAATTGGAAATCCACTAATAGTTGCCTGGCGTTGCTAACACACACTGTACTGATGACGAAAGTTGTTTAAAACTGGTGTGGCTATGGACAGGTAGGGAAGAAGTTGTCTAAAACTTGAAAACGTCGGGCGGGCCGACGTTTTCAAGTTTGGCAGTGCTACTTGGAAGAAAATTACTAAAAAACCATTGATTAAGGTTTGTTCACACTTTAGAGAGTGACTTTATGCCTTTTGTCGTTTAAAGGTTATTTTGTTGATCAGTGAGTGCACCTTTAAAATTCTAACGTAGTTCAGCGGCGTAGCCAGGATTTTTGTATAGGGGGGTTCCAAATGTGCATTGTAGTTGTGAACGTAAAACCAGCGCCGGAGGCGCTCGGCCTCTAGAGGGGTCCGGGGGCATGCCTCCCCCCCGGGAAATTTTCAAATTTGCGGTCCCCAGAAATGGCATCTTTTTTATTCTGAGCATAAATTTTTAGCAATTTTAGCGTCAATTGAAGCTAGTATTTCTAAGAAGGGAAGCTCAAAATCCCGCGTACCAGGTAATTTTTCCAGCGTACGGTCACTCACTAGTCAGCTAGTATATCAGCCAGAAGTAGGCGCCGTGGATGCTTCCATGCAAAAATGTCGACTGTTGCACTAATGTCAATTTGTCTGTTGTAATGTATGTTCATAAGAGCAAGTCCTGACTCTCCCTGGTTGGTCATTGTAGCCCGCAGGTATGTCTTTAGTCTGCGCAATGTGCTGAACGATCGCTCACATTCTGCAGAAGTAATTGGCTACGTGCACAAGATGCTCAGTAACTTGTGCACATTTGGATAAAAATCGCTGTCACATTCTGCCATGTGCATGCTGTGTGCAGATTTGAAAACGAGGCCACCAAAGGCGCTGGATCCACGTACAACGCAGGCTTGTAAACACGAAATTTTGTAATTGTAAACACAAGGTGATGCTTTATAGATTTCATTTTATTTTCTCAAAAATTTCATTTTTCTAATCTGGCGGAATTAAAGGGGGGTTCTAATAATATTTTTTTCTCTTGAATTAGCTATTGCGATATCCCGAAGGAGGGGTTCTGGAACCCCTGGAACCCTCCTCTGGCTACGCCACTGTAGTTTACACAAAAACTTAGAAGACCTCTCGTTGTACTGCCCCTTTAAGTAACAATCCACGAACCACACAACTAAAACGAGATGAACTATTCTTTATTTCAAACTTGATTATATCAAACACATCAAAAAATATCTCCAAACTTAATGAACTTAAAACAACGAGCTTTTGATAGCCCGTCCTGCTGCTTAAACAACATGTTCACTAATTAGTTTCTACCTTTCCAAGCTCCAGTTCCTTCCATGTAGATACCGGTGTTGTAATCGGCGTTGTTATTCCGATATGGAATGGAACGACGGAGAACTTTACCAGGAAATGGTGCAGAGATATTGGAACCAGCAGAGCACACGATATCAATACCTTTGTGGGTACGCCTACCCCTGCATTCAGAAAACAAAAAAGAAAGGTGAAAATCCAAACAGTACAATAAAAGTCAATAAAATCCTCAGTAACAGGCCATCTCTTTTTTCTTTCCACGAGAAACACTAGAATAAGAAACAGACATTTTTTCTATTAATCACAACTATAACAAAATTCTCGAATCTGATTGGTTCTTAGCACGCCCTATTTTTACCAAATTGGAGCGCGCGCCGCTAAAGTGTCCAATAACAAGGTGTCCAATAACAAGGTGTCCGATAACAAAGTTCGCGTGCTGCACATGCGCGCGCTCTTTATTTGGTTTCTTGTTGTGATTAAATACTCCTTGATATTCCTAAAACGTTCAGCTTCAAGAATGGCTTTTTTGCCTTAGTGATGATAAGTCCTTAGTAGGCTTCGCTTTATCTAATTTTTTTTCTCGAATTTTGTTATACTTATGATTAATTGGTAACAGGACTTTGTGTCGTCCAATTCTGTCTGTAATCATACTCGTGATTAAACAAATCGGACTCCCGCTACGCGGTCGTCCGATTTTGTTAATCACTCGTATGATTACAGACCGAATTGGACTCCACTCAGTCCTATTACCATTACTTATCTGATGTTAAATCCTTTGTTATCTATATTAGTCCTTTAAATGTTTGCTGGCAGGAACAGTAAGCATTTAATGACTGTCCCCATGGGAAACAGTGACTTATGCAGTTATGTTTCCGAAGGCGAGGAGAACATTGAGGCAGAAACAAATCTCCCTGTTTCCCGTGGGGACAGTCACTAGGCGTTTTGATATCCCGCTCTTGTTGATGTCTTAAAAATTCACCACTAAATTTTTTCTTCGGTTGAAAAGACATGAATTTATTCACTGAAATTTTTGACATTGGGCACTGCCTTGAGCTTTCCAATATCCTTCTCCGAGTCAACCTCTTTTTGTGAATGTACAATTATTTTTTTGCATTTGATCTGTTTACTCTCGAGTATGGAAAAAAAAATGAAGAAGCTTACGTTTTTGTCCACAACTTTGAATACCTTTGTGTTCATACCGTGGTTTAAAGCCGCACGTCCTGATCACGTGCGAGTCCAAGGTTCAAGCTGTTGTCGCCCAAGGAAGTTAGTGAGTTTTGTTCGTCCTCGGGAGTTTTATAGTTTTGACGCGCGTCACGTGATACGTTCTTGTCTAATAGAAAACTGCATTTCAGATTACAACAACGTTGATCTGCTGATTTAAAGACAACCAAAGCGGAAGATTTTATTGTAAAGTTGCCATACCTTGATGCTCCAAAGGCTCCACTGCCCCAGCGATCTTGTCCTCTTATTCGGTTCGAAGGATTGCTGGAGCAGACCTGTGAAAAACATTCCCTGGACGTCTCACAGCCAAACACTAGAAAAAAAAAAACATATTGTATTCATGTAAACGTCGCAACCGAGAGCTGAGATAGGTTTCCTCCAGCATGTACTGCAGTTATCAAGCACACGTTAGAAAAGCTAGCGTAAGACACAAATATACTGGCAATCTTGCAATACCAAATGTTCTTTTTGCATTGATTTTCCCACAAGGAACGCCCTGCCAATATCAGTTCGCTTCTCGTTCTTATTTCGACTTGAGTGAAAACATGCTCTTCGACATCAGAAAAATTTGGCTTTGAGCACTGATTTCATACGACATTTTGTGCTTGTGTAAAACAACGGCCTGCGAAAATGTTGACTGGCTGAGACATTTTCTGCCAGTTGTCGTCTTATGTTATCAGGCAACAAATTGGAACGAGCGGCGAATCCTTAAAAGGACAGTCTTAATACTCTCCACGTTCGTCGCGTAAAATCCAAAGTATCCCCTGCTCGGAATGGTGATTTTCTCATGCTGATAACAAAATGAACTGAAGATTGAGTTAAAAACCTTGGAATACTGAAACTGTGTATGCCCAGTACCGCGAACTCACCTCCATGAGACTGAGCGATTATTATCACCACGACGGCAATAAAAAGTGAGGGTTGCATGTTCAACGCTGAATACCAGATACAAGAAACTTTGAAATCTACGGGAACAACACCCTTTCGTTATTTATAACATTTCATTTTAGTTTCAGCTGAGGTCACATGCACAGGAAAATCAACTTGCGAAATTACCATTACGTAGATTTGCTGGATCAAAAGTTTATGGAAAAGAGTCTCGGTTTCAATCTTTCTAAACACTGTAGTAAGAAGTTTCATTTCGAGTCCCATAAAGTAGAATCCCGATTTCTCAGAACCTCAAGCGAAAAAGGAAAATTGATTGGGGAAATCGAGGATAAAATTACAGTTTCTATAAGATCGAGCTTCTACAAGATGGGTGGAAGAATGAAAAAAAAACAAACAAAATAAAAACAAAAACAAAACAGTATTTTTACGCGCAAACGATTCGTGGATGTCCTCATTTAAAAATACTTATTTTTTGTCATTCGGCCCATTTTGCCTCTGGGTTATTTGCTTCCTTTTTGTATAGTGGGCATAGCAAATTCACATTCACATTCCACAGGTAATTTGCATATGTTGCAACAAAAGTTTGATGCCACCGAATGGCCAGGAGAAGAAAAGATCGGCTGTGACTCTAGTGTTGGAACAAAGGTCTAAACCTGTGGAACTAATGATCTCAAATATAGTCATTACTGTGGTGCACGAGCTGGAATAAAAGTCTAAAAATGCGGAATGGGGAACGAAAGATCTGAAATATTGTTGTGACAGTGGTGCACGAGTTGGAACTGAGTGCTGAAGTTGTGGATTGGAGAACAAAGGATCTGAAAGATTCCTGCGACTGCTCCAACTTGTGCTGAACGAGCTGGAACAGAGGTCTGAAGTTGTAGAATGGGGAACAAAACATCTGAAATATTGCTACAACTGTGGTTCACGAGCTGGAACAGAAGTCTGAATTTGTGGAATGGGGAACAAAAGATCTGAAATATTGCTACAACTGTGGTTCACGAGCTGGAGCAGAAGTCTAAATTTGTGGAATGGGGAACAAAAGATCTGAAATATTGCTACAACTGTGGTTCACGAGCTGGAACAGAAGTCTGAACGTTTGTGGAATAGGGAACAAATGAAGGGGCAAGGGCAAGAATCACAGATTGAGTTTTTGGCGAAATTGAACATTGTCAAAAACAACTCCAAAACTCGCATGTGGCTTTGTTTACATGTGTTAAACACTGTCCTGCATTTATTTTCGCTAGTTTGAGCTTGTTCTTGGAGAAAAAAAGAAGAGAAAATTACTATTAGCGAATCATTGTTCCAGAACGAATCTAAATGTTTATGCTGGTTTCATTGTTCGGAGTAACAAAAGGTTTTTTGTTTCTCTTCCTGTTTTTGTAATTCAGTTGGGAGATCTGGAAAGCAAATATTGTGACGTAAGCTTTTCGCGCGCAAAGCCTCTTCAGATTTTAATCGGACAAGTCGAATGCTCACCTTCGCGCATGAAGTGCACTTCTCTCCACTGATTCTCGCTTATTTGACATATATTTGCGCCCGTCTGGTGGTAGAAGGACATCATAAAGTCTGAATACCCGCAAGATCGCTAGCGAGCCTCAAAGAAGCGAGGTTCGTTTGTTCCATGATCGGGACTCTGATTCCAGACGGAAAGAGTTTAAACGCCCTTCTCTTCCAAACCAAGTTCACCTTCGTTTGTTTGGGCTCATTTGCCATGATTTGGCGTGTTGAATGTTTGGAAATGAAGACTGGCTTTTAGAGTCTATAATTTTCTGTTGAATTTTGAGCGTAGGACTGTCCGTGTCGAAGAAACTCAGGGATATCCCATAATAATCTTTAATGCATTGATCGTGATTATTGCGTTATTTTTGAGCGTGACTTGACAGTCGAGCGAAAGGCGTGGCGGCAAAGTCAGTCTTCATTCATTTCACGTGTGCGAAACGCGGCTTTCGCGATATATTCATAGTATGCGCGCCCAAAAAGAACAGAATAGGAGCTTACTGCAAGTCAAGCGGAATGAAAATCAACCGTTTAGATTTTGTGAGTGCACATCATGGAATTCCATTGATTGCTTCATCGCTGTCTGTCGAGAGGAATGAAAGGACAAGACTGAACCCGGGCTCGCATGTAAGTTTTTTGTTTGTTTAAGCTGACTTGTTCTTTTCCATCGGTTTTCCAGCCGGCTTAAATTCGATTCAGTGTATTCATAACATGCCTGTAGGAGAAACAGCCTATTCAGCTTAAAACTAACTTCTTTTGTGTTGTCTGAAAAACCCGTTTTATGAAACCAGACTTTTACTGCCATTTTCGAGCTACCGTGAACGGCTAACTTTTTAGCCCGTTTTCTCACGATCTAGCAAAACATTCAAGTTTGTCTAGACAAACTGTCGCGTTTTGCAAGTGAACCAAAGATCAAGATCGCTGTCTCAGCATTTACCAGAAATATAAAGGCGCCATTTGCTGTCGACATTCATTGAAGAAACATAAAACGTCGACGCAAAAGTTTTCGAAACCTGTGTTTCATGACCAGATACACACAGGCTGAGTTGCCAAAACTTGACATGTTTACGCTCCAAACGCGACGGTTTGTCTAGGCAAACTTAAATGCTTTACGCGTGAAAATTCGCGGAAAAAAGTTCGCCGTTCACGGTAGTTCGAAAATGGAAGTATCTTTTTTAGTGAAACGGACTGAATTTGCTTTGCTAACGGCAGTGTTATTCACAAAAAATAATCATTTCGCTTAGCGAAATTTACCGCTGAGAAATTTCGAATACGTTTTCTTCCGTAATGATTTTGTAATTCGTCGCGCAGACAAAGCATAAATGGCAAGCGCTTTGCTGATAGCATCACTAAATTTCAAAGCCTTTTGCAGCATCAGAGTAGCATCTACGAAATGTCACATCTTGCTCTTTTTTTACTTTTCCAGAAAACAGTGCATGAGAAAGTTTTTTTCATATACCGTAATAGTGTTTTCTTTTTTCACGGATTGCAAAACGTTCACTCTCTAGACACTAATCCTTGACTTTATTTAGATACCAACTCATGCCATGCAATTCAAAAGAAGAGATTTCTTTATTTTTGCTAGGATAACCCTATGCTAACCCTAACCTTACCCTAACCCCTAGGGTTAATTTTTGTAGAGTTAAAACAGTAATCGGTTCAACTTCGCTGATTTCATTGTTTCGCGGAACAAAAGGTTTCTTTCGTCAAAGTCCAGTTTTTGCATGCGTAATTTTTTGGAAACAAGGCAGACAACAACGGGAAAAAATACAGGACAGTGTTTAACACACGTAAACAAACTCGCATGCGAAATTTGGAGTTGTTTTGACAATGTTCAATTTCGCCAAAAACTCAATCTGTGATTCTTGCCCTTGCCCCTTCAAATGATCTCAAAGCGGTCCTCAATTTGAATCATGGCGGTCGATTGCGTCTTAAAGAGCTCCTGTGGACGTTGGTTTTCAATATTTTTGTTATTTTGCAGACTATTCGCAGTACTCCCTCGCGCATGCAACACAGGCCTTAATTTTGACCAATCACCAGGCGAATTTGTCCAGTTTAGCAGCAAGCGCACAAGACGTTGGATTCTTGAGGAGTCGGAAGTGAAGGGGAGGGGGGAGGGGATGGGTGAATCCCGTTTATTTGCAGTAGCTAGGATGTTTTTCCCTTCCCCACCCCCAAAAAATTTTAGTACACTGACTAAACTGACTTCTCTCGGTCTGGTCATTCGCTCCCTCGGATGTCCCGTAACTCATGCAATTCTCGGTTTCTCAGGCCTTTGCAAAGCGAGTGCCCACTTGGAAAAGATTACTACCGGCAGTGAGATAATTTGTCGAAATACTCTTGTTGTTGCTGTTGTTTTCATTGCTGCAAACCTGCGCTTAAAAATGCTTACGAAATGCTATTTTCATTTAAATTTTGTCGGGAGCTTTAATGATAGCGTTATTCATTAATGAACATGTTCTGTCTAATAATGAAGCGAAAGCTATGAAAAGCCATTTTAGGTGGACGAAAGGTTGTGTTTCTATTTTTGTTGTGAGAAGCGCTTTTGTTCCGCGAATTTTCTGTGATAAATGCCGAAAAGCTTGTGTTACAGCACTTAAGCAGGCGGTGTGCGGAATATACAGGTTGTTGTATTTGATAATGGCATTCCTATGATATTGTTCGTTTCCTGTGATTTACAGGACCAAAAAAGGAGCTAGTAGCTTAGTGTTTGTAACTTAACAGAAGCCTCGATGCGACTTGAAAATTGATTGTACGACTTTTTTGGTGATGGAGAAATGGCAAATCTTGTTTTTTCGACTCGATTCCTTACTAGAGAGTGTTTTAAAAATAGTCCAATGCTGACTAATTTCGCGACCACTCACCCAGAAAAGCTTTTAATCTTACTCACAACAATGCAATTAATGATCCGAAAAATAAACAATTAATTTCAGATCGCGAAAACAGCGAAGATGTATTGTCAGTCACGAACTTTCCCTACGCTAAATCATGATTTATCCTTCTTCAATCTTAATCGTTTCTTAACTCCAAGAAATAAACTACTGCTTAAATCCCAAGGTCTGAATCATTACTTAACCCGAAATAGTGGAAAGAAAACTTTTAAGCCCTAAATAAAAGGAAGCGACCGACTAATTTTGAAATGATTTATGGTCTACAACCTCTTCACAAAAAACTTAATTAACATCGAAGATAGAGTTTGCGAGATTTAAATTGTTTAGATATTTTTGCCAGATGACGTTGGGTTCTTTAAAAATGGAATGGCGTGCTAATCCAAAATTCATAATGAGTTCGTTCGAATAATGAGAGCGAATAATTTAACAGCTTTAATTTATTAAAATTCTAGCTAAATTTCCTAAAAATAACGAACTACAAGTATTTCGCTACATTTTAAGGAACAAAACACTTCACGATTTAGCGAAATCGCGCGCGGACTAAATTATTTTTTGAACCTTGCAGCTGTGTACACGCGCTGATCAGCTCATTCAGTGTGACTGTCATTCTTTTATTCTCGGTATTCTATATCTTCTCCTGCTAAACTTCGGAAAAACGAGGAAACGCCATCGTTTTGTAGACGACCCCAGGCCACTGCACACTAATGGTGTAAGATAGGGCAGCCAATCAGATTGCAGCATTAGTAGAACTCTACTTATCATTAATAGAACTCCAAACATCAAAACCAAGATATGGTTTTGTTGAACTAAGTGCAGGATCCAAAGGTTGTAATTATCAGTCATTGCACGAGAATTTATCAAGCATTATTTCGCTAAAGAGACCTCTTAAGTTCGATTTTGATGTCTTTCGTGAAACGAATGACCGTTCACAATCAAAGATTATATTCTTTTTTTATACGAAGGGCACAGTAGTTTCCACTAAAACTTAATATACTGTTTTATGCACGTGAGGCTATTTTGTTCTGGAATTTAAAAGATCGTGTACTATACGATATTTTTGGAAGATTTCGATTAGTTCAAAACCACACCTTAATAATATTGGATGATTATATGAAACGCGGTTTTCACCAACATGACAGGAAGTCATTAGGAACTAAGGATGACAACGTAATATATATAATAATGGCAAGGTTGGAAATGGATTATAAATAAAATGACGAGGCTTTATGCCAGTTTTCAAGCTTGACTAAAAGGCTTTCAAACTGTGCAAATTTGTTAACACAATTTTCATTTGGAATGCCATAAAGATATTGTTAATGATATATATTATTGCTGTAGTGAACAACAAAAATGTTTACTTATCAAATAGAGGTAACATTGTATAAAATGCCTACGGTGACAATGCTGTTTTGGTACCCATGGATGTTTTTTTTTCCCGTTTCATTTCCATTTGACATTGGCGATCAAATAATATTTTCAATGCGCTTGTTTTGATATTTTTACGTGATGTCAACCGGAGTGGCGACCAAAATAAAAAAACCTCTTGTACCTCTTGTATGATATGCGAGGATGTTAGAGCCAGTATAACATAACGAATAATATGTTTCAAAACTCTTTCCACTGACGAGACCTTTTTTGAAGTTGTTGGCCCCCTTTGTAACAGAAATAAAAACGTGAAAGAAGTACTCGCCTTCATATAGAAAATTAATCATCCG
Source organism: Meandrina meandrites (assembly GCA_963693305.1). Taxonomy (NCBI): domain Eukaryota; kingdom Metazoa; phylum Cnidaria; class Anthozoa; order Scleractinia; family Meandrinidae; genus Meandrina; species Meandrina meandrites. The sequence goes on from OY855904.1 coordinate 7,751,076, forward strand.
AGAAAGTAAAGAACATTGAAATTATACTCAATTTATCTTGTTGTAGCCGGAAAGAGAAGTATTTTAGCGTGAAAAAGGCAGAAAGCACAATTGAATCGCCTCTGGAAAATACCGCCTAATTTTGGCTCTACCTACAAACTAGTAAATTTGTATGTACATCAGTGGGAGAGAGCGGTTTATAGTTTGAATATTTCGTCTGAATTCATAGAAAACATGTTTAAAGTCAGCCTCCTTTTCTTTTTTCCAGAGGAAAAAAATGTGAAAAGTACTTTTTGCTTTTTTTGTTTGTTTTGTTTGTTCGAGAACCAACGATGCAATATTCTCCATGTTCGTTTATGGTGATATGTGCTTCATCAACAACGAAAATAAACTGAATATGCTCATTCACCATGTGATAATTTCAAACTTGAAATCTCTGTTGTATTGTGGAGATATTGTTTTCTCTAATGTAGAGAAAGTTGGTGAAATAGAGGCACTTTGACTTCATTAAGCCACTTCTCACTTTAGACTACCAATCCTTCCGCATGCCCTCCTCATCGCTCGAAACAGCCTTTTATACGAGTCCATGAAGTTTCTGTTGTTGAAAGAGTAAAGTATTGGATTTAGAGCGGTATTTAAGTATCCAGTCATGAGGGTTACATAAAACACCTCATGCGGTATTTGAACCAAACACTGGTTACACATATTGCCGATGATGCTGAGAATGCTGTAGGGCACCCAACACAACAGGAACACGCTTACGATCACCGCAATCCGCTTGGCTGCTCTGATGTTTCGCTGAAGTAGGAGGTTTGCTTGTGTGTTCTGGGCTACGGGTGAATCTACAGGTCGTACAGCCCGGGTGTGCCGGCGGATTTGATGGTAGATCATGATGTATATTATACACATGGCCAAAGCGGGCACGATAAAGTGCAGCACAGAAACCAAAATGTTGTATAGACGCGAGCCGTTGAAGATGCATATGCCGCCGTTGACGCTCGTTGGTCGCAATCGCCACATCTTCCACCCAGTGTGGGGCAACAGGGCACATACCAGGGTGTAGATCCACAGAGCTGCTATGTAACAGAGAATCCGGCCTCTAGACATAGACTGCCCGCCGCGGAACTGATTTAGAGGCTCCCTCAATGTCATATAACGATCGATGCTCAAGACCAACAGCGTCAGGTTTGAAGTGGGAATAGTGAGTAGATACGCAGTGGTCCATATGTTACACGCCGCTTCGCCATGAAACCACAGCCCGTTTGCCAGAATGACGTACACGTCGAAGGGGATCGCCAAAATCGCCGTCACCAAATCAGAAATCGCCAGCGAAAGGATAAAAAGACTTGTGGTCGCCTTGCGTAAGTTTGGACTCAGGCTCGTTGCAACGCAAACCAGGGTATTCCCTATGATGGCTGCTACGATGATGGCAACAAGAGCGGTTATTATGAACACGGTGAATGCCGGAGAAAAGAACAAATACCCCTGAAATCCACGATGGGATTGCGTTCCATTCGTGTAATGAGCGTCGTCCGACACGTTGGTGCCAGTAGAACTCATTTCTATTTAGACTTTCGTGTTAGAGCGCCCGAAAAAACGTGTTCCAAGCAAGACGATCACACTACGACAATATATTGAAGAGGAGGTTTTTCGTAACCACCTACTCTCAACAGAGTTCACAGTGAATTGCATTGCGTGATTGCACACTTGAGAGGTTCTTTGTTCTCAATAATGGACGGCACAAACTTAACAGTTTCCGATATTTTTTCCTTGTTTATGTGTTTTTGAAAGTGCACACAACGACGTGAATACCTCAAGTAATATTTTTCCCGAATTTCTGTTATGACAATTCCAGACATAAGCTTGTGATAACGCTTTGAAAAAGTCGTGCAACTTGGTAAACAAAACTAATTTATTGCGCGCAGTTCTGTCAGAACAATATCAATGTAAGCCACAACAACAATGCCCCTTCTCCCTTGGTAACAACAGAAATCTTAAGTTTAACGCCTTTTTATCCATTTTATTACGAAAATTATTTACTCTTTAGTTGAACAGACAGTTTCCGGCACTTTCCCTAAGTCTAGAACTACTCAAATCAGCAATGCCTATTCACTTTTCGGACGGTTTACAACTCACCCACGCTGGGTTGTAATATTGATCACATTTTACTCTTTTATCAATACAACATCCATTAAACGAATTCTTTAGGAGTTAAAATACCGAATAAGACACTTTCGCTTAACTTATTAGCAGAATTTTGACATTTCTTATAGCTCTTATTAACACTGAAAAATCCGAAGCAAATAAAATGTGCCAGATGTTTCTTGTTTGAATACCATACAACAAAGCGTTCCTTTAAGTCATCATCTTTGATAATGGCTTAACACAACCGATATGGAATGTATATTTTTCTTGAAATTTATCAGTGCACGTTCTCTGCCGATATTAGGTTTTGCTTGTTGTATGTTACTATGGATTTACTTGTGATAAACAACACGTCCTATATAATAAAATTCTCCGAATATAATTATAATCATTAAGATTTATTGCCAGTGTGTGATTCATTTACTTTGGTTATATCGCTTTTCAGTTAGTGACGTAATGCCGTTAAATGAAAGTAGTATTAGATTCCATTCGGTTATGCCTTTTTTACACTATAAGCTCAAATGATGTCATATATATCTCAAAATATTGTCACATATGCCTTTTTGGTATATGTTCCACGAGAAATTGCGTTTTAATGTCACACGAGGATTTCAGAATTACTCAATAAAATTTCAAGTGCAAGCTATAAATTTCCTGAGCTGTTCATAAAACTTTGTAAATTGGAGTAAAACAAATTGTATTCCAGTTCATTGGCAAACCAGTGAAATGGTGTATTTTCCTTTCGACTAACGTGTTTACAAAGTCTATTTACAGACGACTTGTTTCAGTCGCTTGCTCTAAATTGGTGAAACAAATTGTGCAAGACGCACGCGTAAAACATAGAGGAAACTGACTTATTTATCGTTTGTTTTTCATTGCCAACATTACAGGAAGTTCAAATACAAGTCTACATCTCCGTTAATGGGCCTTGAGATATGTTTTTCCTGAGTAGCTATAGGCTATTTTTAAAACGGCTTTTCCGCGAAACAGTACCCAATCGCTTTGGAGCATTTGTCGTTCGCGGGTTTTAATTGGTTCGCTTGCAAGTCGGGCGAGAAGCGTTTGCCTTCAGGTTAGACGTGGTTTATTTGCCTGATTAGTTCCTTCGTCTTGACTGCTCTTTGAAGCGTCGCTATCTACAAACACCTTCTTCGAGCTCATCGAGTAAAAATTTTCGCCTGCTTCTTCTATATTTCTTTTTATAGTCGGCCAAAATGAAGGGCCCTCACAAGCCAATTACGACCACGGCCGAAAGCCGTAATCTTATTTGTAACAATTTGCAACAACCTCATTGCAAGTGCACGCCATAAACTACGTCATTTTCTCGTGCGCAAGGTTTGTTCTAAAAATAGCCTGCTCGCGAAAGCATAGCACGCGCCGTAATCCTAGATGTAGACTTATAGCTTATGAACTTCTGCCGTTACCTATTTTTTCCTTTCTGGCGTAACAGATCTTTCATATTTCTCAGACTGAGTAATTTGTTCTGAGGTTATTTATAGAATAATTTTCACCCCGAAGTATAGTTTTAATAATAACTTTGCATATTTCATATCTATAAGCTAGATTGTTTCAATGTATTTACAGTTATAATTATGGCAACACTTGTACGTAACGAAAACTTCCATCTATCATATATAGCCAGTAATGGCCTAATGGCAAACATATCTTCGTTTATATGATAAATTATAGCATTCCACAGTCTGTTATGTACTTTTATGAGAAGAAGACGGACCTTCTCCAATACACTATTGGAAATAAAATTCGCTATTAAGCTAGAAACTGCACAGTCAGCACAGGGAACCCAGCTTATAACGTTGTGGTTCGTGTGGCTGTGCTCTGTCCACCTTGATTGCGCAACAAGCCGCTGGATTGTCGATTTGCGGATGTACGAGTCGAAGGATGCCGCTGGATAAGCTTGCATCTCAGCGTGGAAGCAACGCGGGTAAAGGCGTTTCTGAACTGTCTGTTCCTCAGCGCATACAAATACGGATTCAAGGCTGAGCTCGAATATCCCAGCATCAGAAATATTGTGTAAAGCTCTCCGGGAATCGCAGACAGACACGGCACACATGATATGTACATGAACGTCGTCACGATGCTGAGGACGGTATGGGGCATCCAACAGAAAAAGAAAGCGCAAGCTACAACCAAAATGTTCTTGGTTGTCCTAATTCTCTTTCTAAGGCTTTTGGCGGATTTTCGTACGAGGTCAGGTGAATTCTCCAGATGATTCAGGGCTTCCTTTTTGCTCATACCACTGGCAATTTTGTAAATTCTCCAGTACAGCGCACACATGAATAGCGTGGGTAAGACGAAGTTCACGAACGAACTTAACAAAGAGTACTCTGGAGTGATGTTGAATACACAAAAATTGTTTTCGACGCTGCGAGGCAATCGATTCCAACCCATGACAGGCATAAGAGCAAAAATCCCCGAATAGACCCATAAGAATAGTATAACCAGGCTTGCTCGCCTACGGGTCATAAATGGTGTTTGACGAAAGCGATTAAGTGGATCCTTGAGGCTCTTGTAACGGTCCACGCTGACGGCCAACAGGCTCCAAATGGACGAGGGCACGGTAATGAGATACGCTGATGTCCACACCTGGCAGAGCGCTTCACCATGGGGCCAAATCTGATTGGTTAAAAGTTGCTCCAGGTCAAAGGGCATCGCAAGACAAGCAGTTAGCAAGTCGCTTACAGCTAGTGAAAAGATGAAGTGGTTGGTGGGTGACATGCGAACGATTCCGCTCACAATAAATGCGAGGCAGGCTAAAAGATTTCCAACTAGTGCCAGAGCTATTATGGCAATATAAACTGACGCACTGACGTACTTCAAACTTGAACTTAGTGACGTCACAGCTGGCGTTACGGAAAGATTCGTTTCCGAGAGATTCATCGTGAATCGTCGGGTGGAGCTAAAATGTGATGAATGCTACCGAAGAATCGGTAACGAACGTTGATTACGGTGGATAAGGAAAGTCGTTGTGATTTTATATCATGAACGTTCAATACAAAGTCAACCAAATGACCAAATGTTTTGCAGTAAAAGCTGAACGCGCAAGACAGAATTTTCTGCTGCCTTGCAGAAATAACAGAATAAATTCCTTCTCGAAAATAAAGGATTCCTCAGTTATTCCCTGGCAAGCTTAAGGTTGACTGAGGTAAGTCTTGGCTGTAGTCGCTAGTCTTTTCCGCTTGTTCAATTCCTCTGTTCCAGATGTTCAACGGATTAGCAGGAGAATTCGTCCAAGGAATTGTAAAAGTGTTGATTCTTCGATACTGTTTGACTTTATAATAAAGATGGTTGCAAAATTACTCGCTGGAAGCCTCAGTCTCCATCTTTTAACTGCACTGGCGCGGATAAGAGAGTTCCATATCTTCATAAAATACCTAGGCTTTCAAATTTTAGCTTTGACTTTCCACTTCACGCAGCTCGAATCTAAATGATCTGGTTAGAGGAAGGAATTAAAGATATGATCAATTTATTATTGTTGATAAGTAAGTTGTTCCGGTGATAATTTTATACAGATTAGACACTCGCCGACGAATCACTGTACCCGACTACAGACTATCAGGCCAATACCAAAAGAAACCCCTTGAATTTGGCACTCGACGAGCGAAATTTATCAAACTCGTTGGCAATAAGCCAGTGCCAATCATGGCAAAAAGCGATATGATCACACTTTACCTCAAGGCGGGGAGGTGGAAAACCTCACGCTACATGGCATTGTCTGGCTTTTACACTGGGCTAACCACTCTCCCTATCCCGGTGGGTGACTCTGTTGTTCAAAATGAAGTTAGTAACAACTTCTTCGCTGTTGCAAGCTTGGAGAAGTCTTAACTCGCCTTTGCAAGCTCAGAAAATTTCAACTTCTAAATTCAAACACTTTCTTGATCAATTAATTAAGCAACCACTTTGCGACTCTGTAACAAGGCAAAGCAAAGGAACTACGCTTTGTGCACAAAACGTCGGTGCATCGCATCCCGAGGCGATTTTAATTTCAGCCACTTTTCAAACAATGCTCTTTTTTTAATTTTAACTTTTGCCGACAAAGTAATGTTCAAAATACAATTAAAACGGCAGAATTATTCAATTAGTCCTGCTGTGCAAATTGAAAATCTGTAAGGTTTGACGAGCGGTCAATAAAAATTAATCTATCTTTGATCTCTAAATCACACGAATTGGCTAAATTTTTTCGGCATTTTGTTATTTTCTCGGCAAAAAAGTTGTTGCAATTAATTCCTTTCTTTACGTTGAAAATATCCTTTTCCTGTGAAAACTCATGTTCCAGGCCATTTCTTATATTTACAACTCATTTATTCTTATACAGAATGGCCCACAAACGATTGTTTTAAATATATTCAGTCGCAATTTCGAAATATCGATTCTCCTTTGTTGATTTTAATAAATTTCCTTTGAATGCCAGCACGGAGAATTTGGTGCTTTATCAAAAAAATATCCCGAAGTTCATGGCTAAGCTTATTCTTTCACCTGTCATTCTAATAGTGTTTTTTACGAAATTCAATTTTGAAGTGCAAACATTCGTGACTGTCAACCTTACCGAAAACTTTAAGTCTGTTATGCTTCGGGCTTATCAAATTAAAATAGCGCTTTTGCTAGCTTGCTGTTGATGTTATTTCCGACGTACGTAAGAGAAGGTTTGTTTGGGTTAGGAGTTTTAATTCGCAAGCATTTCTCCGTCATTTATTTTACATTTAACTGAGTTAATGGTTTATCTTTTTCAGCAGTTAGAATGGATCCTCGCTTTAGAAGAGGAACTCGGAACTGTCACAATGAACGATCTTTCGAAATCTTTCGTTAACTATTCAAACATGTCCAAAATATATTCAATCGCCTCTTAATACAAAGCTAATGTATGTAAACAAGAGAGATATAGTACAATTTAATAACGGGCGATTGTGGGGTTACAGTTTCACCTGAATGGTAAAAATAATGAATTTAAAATCCTTTTATAAACAGTGGCACACAAGCTGCGTTTGGAAGTAAGATGTTTGTTTTTAATCCTTCAAGTGTCAAAACTGATCAGAATTTAAGTTCTACTCGGAACATCAATACTTTGTCCAACATGCAGGTCAGGTGAATCTAATAAATGATCAATTAATGGTAGTGATGTTTGCATGTATGGTTGAAACCGAAAGCAAGTTTCCAACCAGTACTTACGCGACATCAATTTTCTTTTTTGTGTTTTCTTTTTATTATTATTAAACCGTGAACATTTTATGTCCCCAAAACAAAAAGTGACGTTTATAATAAAAGACATTTTTAACAAATGTTTCAAATTCGGAACTTGTGGTTCTCCCAAAGTGTCGCAGCTGAAAATTTCGTGTAATGAGATGACCAAACGTATGGAGACTAGCATGCTGGAATAGTGTATGTTTAAATTGTATGTTTTAGAAACAGCTCAACATTTTGGCCGCGCGAAAATTGGGGCGAGGGTCTCGTATACATTTTCGCCCGGGCCACGCTTCCTACCTCAATGCAAGCGTTTAAATAAACGATATTCCACTGAAAATTCGCAATTTCAAATTTGAATTTTATTTCGATTCTGGTGTTGGTCAGACAATGCAAATACTGATAGAGGTAATTGATTATATTTTAAGTAGGGAACGAACTAGAAAGATTTCTCTCCTGCTGACTTTTTCGCTGACATTAGCTTTTCTATAATTAACCGCAAACGTGCCTTCGAACACACTTCATTTTCATGCTATTTGGTTTTACCTATTTTTAATCAGCTGAGAATTTCATGAACTTGAAATATGATATCAAACGCACTGTGACTCTCGCAAATGCTTAAAATTATAAAATAACATGAAGAAAAGGTTGCCAAAAAGTTCATGATAGCTCAAAGAAATGATTTGACTGACTTTAAAAATCAGTCAAACTAAAATAAATACTCAGTTTTATTGTGAGAATTGTTATCAGGCCTTGCACGATACTGCCATTCTGAATTATCGGAATTTTTTTTAACTTTTTTTGGTTTGCGGGCTCTGATTAAAAATAGTTAAACTTATTTTTCATTGATCGTTAAAAATTACCACAAATGTGAAAGGCATGTTCACGGTTAACAAGAAGAGATATGGCGATTTAACTGCGAGGAAAATTATATTTTGTGAATCGCCTAGATCGGTCATTGATAGTTGGATTGCACAATAAAGTAAAAAAATTCATGATTTGCCCAGCAAATGATTTGACTGATTTTAAAAATCAGTCAAACTAAAAAGTAAAATAAATACTCAGTTTTATTGTGAGATTTGTTATCAGGCCTTGCATGATGCTGCCCTTCTAAATGATCGAAAATTTTCTGTCTCTTCAATTACTGCTAAAATTACTTGACTTTTTTTGGTTTGCGGGCTCTGATTAAAAAAAGTTAAACTGGTTTTCATTGATCGTTAAAAATTACCACAAATCTGAAAGACACGATTAACAAGAAGAGATATGGCGATTTAACTGCGAGGAAAATTGTATTTTGTGAATCGCCTAGATCGGCCACTGATAGTTGTATTGAATTTTCAATCGTAAGTTGCGAAACTTTTGTTTCATTCGATTAAATTTTTCTGATGCACAAAATTATTTTTAAATCATTGAAGAAAATGAAAAGATAATAGTTTTCTAAGGAAGATAAATTAAACACCAAAATGGTAAAAAATAAAGCGAAAATAAAGAAGGATGGTAAAGATGAGTGAAGGTTGAGACGGACCAAAAATCAATTTCTCCAAGGTTGGCGTATTAACGAGGCTCCTTTAAACAACGTATAAAGACAGACAGACAGACAGACAGACAGACAAAAAAAAGGCATTTGATTAGGAGATTAGTCTAAGTTATTGATAATACACCCCTTTGGCGTTTCATTTTGACGTTTGGTTTACGCTCACAATGTTTCTTTGATCAAAGTTATGTGACCAGAGTTTTATGTTTGTCTACGTAAGGTAAAGGCTGGGTCGAGCCAAGTGGCCCATACCCCCGGAGCTTATCCCGATTTCTGTGGCATAAAGCGACTAGGAGTATTTCTACTCCCCCTTGGATGAAATGCTAGTCCATCGCAGGTTACTCCCAAGCAATATTTCGCCGGTACCCATTTAAAGTGGGTGTACACTCGATTTTGAGTGAAATTTTAAGAGGTTTAAGGAAGAGATAGAGGAAAGAAAATTATTTTTGAAACACCAACAGACAGTTGACCCCCACGCAAGAGCACCCCAGGTTGTCAGGGGACTGTTTGGGTGTCCATATACTATTTTTTAACTCCAAATTCTAATTTTAAAATCACATTAAATCTCTAATATTTCTTATTTCTCCAAATTTTACTAATCCTTTGAGAAAACTATCTCTTCCCAAACATCTCCAAAAATCACCAAAAAATTTACTTAACACCGCTAAACATAGCTTTATGAAGTGAACATAGAGTTTCTGGATTACTTGAAACGCGGACGAGATATTCGCATTGAACCAAGTTTAGCTGTGGAAAAACAGGCTTCAGGTGTACCCCCGCCTTAATTGTGGAAAGAGGCACTGTGAGAGTAAAGTGTCTTCCAGTCCTAGGTTCTAGGACTTCCGGTCTTCATGTATGCAGTCGTGATGTTTCTAAAGACTCTGTGGGACAGTCATGGCGGTTTTTACTTCCGCTCAAGATTTCTTTGTTTCAAACAGCCAATCAAAAAAATTCGAATTAATTCAAAAACCCTTTGTCCCAAGAGCCCTTCGTTTCTCGTGCCAAGGCCCCAGTCGGCTAAGAGAAGCGAAAAGGGTTATGGGGACGAGAATGGTCAAAACTGTCTCAGGAGCGACTGGGAACGAGTCTGACAGACGCGCGTGTACAAAGCAGTTCAAAAATGTTACTGCTAATTATAAATAAATGTTTTGTAGATTTTGGAGGACAAAAATGTATAATCAGAAAACCGCACTGAAAGTTACAAAACTGAAATCTAACTTCAAGCTATTCCTGAATTGGCTTTATCCCTGAAAAAGGAACCTGAATTATAAATAATGTGTTAGATATTTATTTTGCATTTGTTTTTACTTCCCGCAAACTCGTAAAAATAACCTGGTACATTCATTGAAGTGTTGCTATGATTAAATTTTTGATTTTGATTTTTTTTAAATCGGGGTTGATGCTGAAAAAAAAGTAAAATTTAAAACGTTTCGACCACTTCAGCGACCTTTATCAGTTAAATCACCTACTATTTAGAATAATTGAGTGAAATTGTTATGCATTGGAAAGCAAATTTTTTTATACTTAGAAATAACAACGTGAGTGGTTTTTATTATCCAACTCTGCTTCGCAGAGACAAATAACGCGCGAAACGAGTACAAACATCTGACGGCAGTTCATCTCGTCTCTTTCCCCCCAACCGCGCGAAAGGTAAAAGAACGTGGTAAGTCAGCATATTGGGGGAAGAAATCATTGGATAATAAATCTGTATTAGGCATTTTAGTGCCTAGTATCGCTGTACATTTTTACTCATCGTATTTATTTTGACTCGCCCTTCGGGATTGCCAAAATACTGCCTCAGTCGTAAAAATACATAATATATATTTTTCTAAATATAATTTCAGACAAACAACTAGTTTCTGAAGTTAAACTAGGCATGTTGAAACACAGGCGGACCAGTAATAACATTAAGTATTGAAAATCAAATAAACAGCAACAAAAACTTTGGCCTTGTTCTTTGTGCACTTTTCGATGCTGATTGCTAAGTTCAGCCCGTGACGTTCGGAAACAAAAGTTAAAAATAAATGATTTGTTATGTTCGAAAATTTGGCAAGGTGTGCGAGAAAGTCATACACGAAAATGTACAAAAAAATGAATGTTGAGAATTTAATCTTAAGGGCGCTTTAGATAACGTGCGGAGATGGGTGTATGAATTTTTTTATAAATATCTTTCGTTTTATAAATGGAAGTTAAATATGTTATGAAAGACAAATATTTTTTTCCTTTACATAAGCAAAAATTGTGTGCATCAAAGAATTGAAAACTACATGATCTTGCATGCATTGCATTGATTTCAAAATTCCCAACGATATTGGATTGTGTGGTTTTAATGTTCTGGTACGTAACGAAGTGGCCGAAAGAACAAAAAATTGATTCTTTACCGAAGGAGCACAATATTGCAAGAATATTGGATAGCTTCTGTTGTCAAACCACCGCGGAAGAAAATGGCTTTGCCCCGATATTGAAAGAAAGTGCGAGAAGACTCAGGATATAAGTACGTGCTGAACTTGAGCAGTAATCGACAACCCAACAAAAATGGCAGGTAATGAACTACAAAGGAATATGTGGTTTTCTTTATTTTTTTTCTTTTTTTACGTGTTTTTAACTTTATGTACAGTAAGCGTATATAGAGCGTTTTCACTCACGTGACCAGCGGCCATATTGGTTTACTAAAACAAAAGACGATTTTTGAGTAAAAAAAAAGAGTTTAATTCCCAGAGGAATGGCTTGGTAAACCAATATGGCCGCAGTTTTTTTTATTTTGGAACACCAATATGGCTGCCGTGACGTCATATGAAAACGCTCTATTACCAGAAATCATGAACTCTGACTTCTGACTTCTTACTCAAAAATCGGTAAGGTGCAAATTACTTCTTGAGTTTAGTTTCAAGCCTGACTTTGGCAACAATAAAATATTCCAACATGGTGTCACTTTTGGCAGGAAAATCCGTGACGTCACAAAATTGGCGCCAAATTTTGTTTTTACTCTTATGGGAAATCTAACGACGGTTTTTGACAAAACTTGCTAAAAGAACAAAAGAATGAAAGAATGTTTTAAAATAGTTGAACTTCCCACCTTTTTGTGCTATTTTTACCAACTGTCAAAATGATACTTCTATAATTTAAATTTTTATAACAATTAGTCTAACAGAGTTAACAAGACATTGATTAAGAGAATTGTTATCCTTCTTCAGTTTGTGTAATGCTGGTTCTCACTCGTTACTCTCTCAGTGAGATCTTTGCCCCTTGAAGGTCATCTATCGAGAACTGAGCGATAATCGCATCTTCCAGCTTCTTTTGGGCAATGCACCTAGAAAAGATAAACCCCTGGTTTAGGTTTTTTATATCCTTCATGATATCGATTTAATGGCGCAAAACAACAGTTATTGGACGATTTTCGAATAAGTGTCGTAAAGTAAAATCATACAGTTGAAACTCGACGCAAATACATAAACCATGCTGATTACATTCTCTTGAAGCCTGTTTGGCAAACGATATTATTATGGGTTCCTGACTATGTATCTGAAGTATGATTAAGAAATGAAGAATTCTTCACAGCATCGCTTGGTCAAAACATTGAAACTCCAAGAAAACACAATACACACACACTATAAAACCTGCATGGACGCGCTGAACAATTTACTTGCAAAATTTTGTGTTGCGTTGGAGCGCTGCAGGACGTTACTCTTGTTTTATGACGTTTAAGTGAAGGCTCGACACCTTTGCCAGTAATGATTCTTCGGTGTAACGCAAAAAAAATGTCTGATAACTTTGGTCAGGAACGAAAAAAGAATTTGAATTAATTTTTTTCTGGTACTGGAAAGTTAAACCACGTTGTTTATGCTCATTAGATATATCAATTTTGAAAAAAATTGACCCGCGAATCTACTCTGTATCCTTAACTAATTAATTTGTTCTTGCATCATCTGTTGCCATGCTTACTCCAATGGCATAACTCCACACTCTAGTATTGCTGGCTTGCACTGTCACGCCATAAAAAAATAAATTAGAAACCGTTCAATGAAAGAAGCTAAGAAAATGAAATGTTATAACAGACCTACACTGGAAAAACGTCTCCAAGCCTCAGGTATCTGTGATGCGCCGTTTCTGAGTTATTTGCCAAAACGTTTCACGCAAATTTATAGAGCTTTGTATGGAGACGCCATGTTGGTGTACAACTTTAGTACACCAACATGGCCGCCAAATCATCTGAACTTCACTTCTACGATTAAAGCGCTTTCTCTTCGCTCGTGAGCCCCTACATATGCGCATAAACACATCTCCTAAGACTTTAAAATGTTTTAAGTGCTGAAAACAATAAGCCGGGAGACCTCTTTTCAACCAGTACAGCTTTGTCGCGGCCACTATCTCCGTGTCATGCAAGGTTAAAATTAGGAAATTCGAAATGCTGTATTTTTAAAGCGACAGACACTACAAGACTGAAAAATTGCAAAACGATTTTTTTCTAGGTCATCTTCAACCTAGTGTAGGAAAAAAAATTAGAAGACCGCACAATAATGAGTTTAAAATTTTATGACGTCACATGCAAACCAAGAATAATGTATAAACACACGCAATCCACAATCACACAATCCACAATCCTCCGCGTTTCTCCAACGAATTAAGTTCTAATGCTCGAAATATTAGCTTTTCAAAATTCGCTGCGACAGTTTATTTGCCTCAAATAAGTGATTCACGCAGCACAACAGTTTCTTAAGAATTAACTAAAAACTTCGCAAATACATGTAGTTGGCACGAGCGCGGGAAAACGTTTACGATCGAGTAACATTGGTTTTGGCTTAAATTCTGATTGGTTGATAAAGTGGCAGATTGACACGAGTTTTTTTTCTTAACCAATTGCAAAGCTTAGCAATGCAAAACCAAAGCAAACAAGGATTTTTTTCAACACCCAAGTGAAAATAGCTCAGAAACGAGTTTTTAATATTTTTGTACTTTAATCGTAAGCCAATCGGAATGTATCCAAACTGTATACAGTATTATAAATGATAAGAAAACACTTTCTACGCATTTTAAAAAAACTAACTTCCTTCTGACTCAAATAAAAGAAACAATAAATTGTAAGCTCTGTCATTCGTATCCGCTGGTAATTTTTTCTAATGTAGTGTTTACTCTCTTAGTTGCAACATATTAAAACTTATCGCCTCCTTGATACTTTCTACTTTGGTAAACTTCAATTTTGCAACATAGCCACATGTATTCCGATCAGTAAAATTTGATTTAAATCACCTTCACAGAGATGACGAATGGGTTCGCTGGTTTAAATGTCTTCTAAAGGAAACGAAGGGGAGAAGCAAAGCAAATTTAGCCTGAATAAATGAAAAAGTGAATTTGAGTGTCTCGTTGCTATTTAGGTAGAATCTTTTACTTTGCTATTGTAATGCCGCAACGGATAAAACTGTCATTAAACTTTGATCTCAAAATGAAAATGCATTAAAAACATTTTCTACCACCCAGTATACATAGGATTTAATAAGAAAAAGAACATAATGCCGAAATTATATCAAATTTCATGATGAAAACAAAGCGAAGCCCTCGGCACGAAGCCGAAAAGATTCATTTATTGATAAACAAAGACATGTCGATTGAAACGTCAAATATTTCACCGACAATCAAAGTAAATTGAAAGAAAGGAGATTTCAAAGAACTCCTTATATAAACTGCTCATGGAAAATAGATTAACTATAGCATTGCCGTCTTTTAAGTTGGCGCGGAAATCTCCGCTGCAGATGTGAAGTTAGTTAGAAAATCCCCGAGTACATGAAGTGTTGTATTCTAGAGGTTTCAGATTCATTTTGAATAACTCTTCATTAATTACGAATCTGAAGCCATGTAAATATGATTTCCTATTCAGAAAATGTTTAAAATTACCTTTTTCATTTTGCAGTCAGATCGATGACACTTCTTTAAATAAAAACTAATAGAACCCCCGGGAGAAGAAAGTTCGGATTTCCCGACGAACCCTTTTATTTGTGAAAACTATATTAAAAATTGAAATAAGATGTCAAATCAAACATTATGTGTTGTAAGATGACTGACTCGCCGTGGAACAATCAAATCAAGCGCTTTCGCCAATAATTGTTTGCGCTATGCCTCACTTGAAGATTTCCACTTAATAGCAAGAGCTAGTTGCAAACAAAGCCGTCAGCCCTTACGTATTACAGTTAATTGCTGGTAATATCAGCCCTGGAGTCTTAAACCACCATAAAAGTGGCTTATGTTTGCAATAAGACTCGCTGATGAAAGTTAACATGTGACAATTTCTTTACCCATACTGAGTTAATTGCGTCCGGTTGTGGGAGGGGATTGATCGAGATAAGAGAAAGCTCCTTCAAAAACTACCGCCAAAGACCAGTTTCATCTCAGTTCGCTTCACATCAGTCTGCATCGCCTACAAGGATTACTTTTGCCCTGGAGGAAGACGCTTTCAAGCGATAACTGTTCAAATGTTAAACGTTTTGCATCCAAAATATCGTATGTATATCATGTTGATGTTACATTTAGCGGTTTAACTCTACCGCGAAGCGGGTTTCCGGCTGGAGCTGTACTTTTCAAATCCACATTGTTTATTGGTTTTGCTTCTTCGGAATTCAGCTGTTTTCAGTATCAGAGAAGGAAAACGAAACTGTAACTTCGTTCGGGGATTAATAAAGTGGTCTTTTCACAAAGAAAGTGGAAGATTTGCCGAACAAAAGAAGCGGTACAGCACTTTTTCTCTGATCATTTGACGAAGCGACTTCAAACCCACAACATTGCCAGTTGGCTATCACTGGGCGATTTTAAAGTGCCACAACTCACTACAACATTGCCGATTCAATTCTACATTGATACAAAAGCTGACTGAAAAAATACGAAAACACTCGGGTTCAGCTTTCGTGCAATATATGGAGAACATGACTTTCAACAACAATAACACCATTAGCACAGCAAATTTCAATGCCGGCGCTCCAAGCTCGTTACACAGTTTCTACCTTGTTTCAGCAAGTGTCCTAATATTAATCATCATTGTCACCATCATTGGAAATATATTGGTGTGCGTGGCAATTCTTGTCAACAGCCAACTTCGTTCATCTCCCACAATGTTATTTATTTTTTCCTTGGCAGTTAGTGATTTGTTGACTGCTACTCTTTCGATGCCTTTCGACGCCGATCAACTGCTCTCGGACTCCAAATGGACCCATAGCGAGGGCCTTTGCCAGGCATGGACGACTGCGTACCTTGTCACAGTGCCCTCTTCCATTTGGAACCTTCTGGTCGTAAGCATGGATCGGTATAAGAGCCTAAAGGACCCCTTGAGTCGCTTCAGACAAAGTCCCTTTATGACGCGCAAGCGAGCGGCCCTGGTCATAGTGCTCCTATGGGTCTACTCGTTGTCCTTCGCTTTGATACCAGTCATGGGCTGGAAAATCCACCCGTCGAGCGTGGAAAACAACCAATGCCATTTCAACATAACAACAGATTACTCCATACTCAGCTCGTTCCTTAATTTTATTTTTCCACTTTTGGTAATGTGCTTTCTGTATTTCAAGATATTCGTGATAGCGCGAAACATCAACAGCAGAAGATCCTCTCAGCGAAACGGAAGAACCACAGAACTACTGCCTGCCGACGCTAATTCTGCGGAAGACGTTGAGAAAATCACGAGGCGTACCAAGAGATCTCAGAAAAGATTCAAACGAAACATGAAAGCCGCCAAAAACATCTTGATTATCGTTTGCGCTTTCTTTTTTTGCTGGATGCCCCACACGCTTCTAAGTTTGGCCGCCATTTTTCACGGGATAGAACTGTCTAATACATTTCCGGCAGAATTGTTCTCAGCATTTTTGCTCCTGGGCTATCTCAACTCAGCTCTGAATCCGCCATTGTACACCTTCCACAACAAGCGATTTAAAGACACGTACATGAAAATGTTCGGCCTTAAGCGAAAGAAAACGACACCAAATCGTTTCTCGAATGTAACAGCTTTGAGCAACATCGACGGCTCAAATCACTCCGGTTCAGCAATGAGGCATACGAACAGTTATCTACAAGTTGAAGAACCTGTCGATATCGAAGAAAATAGCGTGTAGAATAAGTAAAATCACTGCTTTAAAGCCTGGGCTGGTCAAGCCCAAGAACTTTTTCTCTGAGACGGCCGGCTGCCATCGCAAAAATTAATCACTACGAAGATTAATTGAATAATTTAATTTTTTTCTCGCTTTTCGAATTGAATGCCCTTTCTCGCATGTAACACTCCAGACGAATCAGTATCTTATTGTTAGCAGTTTCTTATTAGACCCTCAGAGAACAGACTAAAGACAGGAAGGCGCTTTCTTTTAGCTATCTAGTTGAAACGAACGATTGAAATTATGTCTAATCTCTGATGGAAGCCGCCATTTGAACCGAAAGTTTTCCCCCAAATTAATTTTGTCTTGATGTATATCATTTTGATAAAATTGTCATTTTTCAGGCGCGATGGAAATCAAACCTTAAAGAAATCAATACGATGACATACCGATTTCATTTTATCTGTATAGAAGGGAAAAAAACAATCACACAATTCGCTTAGTGAGGGTGAGTTGTGGTCAGCTAGGATTTTTTTTTAAACTCGGAGTTGCTCCCAGTTTATTTTTTATTTTATTCTTTTTATTCGACAATATCTCAGTGTAGAAATCACTTTTTGATCGATATTGCCGAATCATTTCTCAAATCCGAAGACGTTGCAATGAAAACTAACTTCGCCTGTAATTAAGACTGCTATTGATAACTTCCTGATAATAGAATTCAGAGAAATTAGAAGCGAAATATAATACTTTTTATAACTTCTCTTTCCTTCCGATTTCCCATGCTTCTTATCCTTTACATCTAGCGAAAAAAAAAATTGTTTGTAAAGGAGACGTAATCGGGAGAGTTTTTCTTTTATACTCACTTCAGTGAAAGGTTGTTTATATTTCGCTAGGTTCTTGTATAGCCGACGGTCTTTCCGGCCTGGGCGGTTCCATTTGTGTTACGGTTGTAAAAGCACATTCGTTCAACAAACATCATAAAAAGGGCGGGCTACTTTTTCGTCCTTATACCGTCCCCTCGGGCTACCATTAGTTGGATAAAAGAACAAACAACATAAACTCAAATATCAGTGCTAAAATATTGCGTTTAAATCCATGTACCATAATTAGAAGAACTTGCATTTGGTAGTTTAGAAAACAAACTGTGATTTCTGTGCGTGAAAGCAAATTACATATATGCAAAGTGTATCACGCACGATAAGATTTATCTTTTAGTACTTTGCGTTCCGTTTAACTGCAATATATATCATATCTATTCAAGATTGTAAGATCGGATTTTTCATTAAATTTATATAGTGCCTTAAGCTGATAATACTATGATTCTTCAGCATTTGGAACAATAACGAATTCGAGCTTGTATTGTATTAAGAGGCTCTATATATAGTGGATACCATGTGCGATTTAACGGAAGTAATTAAGATCCCCGAATAAATATAGTATATAAGGGGGCGCTCAGCTGACACATTGATTGCAGTTAAAATTAAATAAAAGGTAGTTTCCTCTTGAAATCGAAAGTTATACATGGACATATTAGGCGATTAGGCAATACATGTCAAAATTGTGGCTCAAACGTTTGTTTAGCTAACAATTTTTCTTATATATACATTAACGTTAAATATAAGCTTTGTCAGTGTCACTCTCTGATTGTTTGTTTTTTTGAATCTTGTTTTTATGTAAATTTTAAACTGAACGAGGCAGTAGAAAGCGCAGGTAATCTGAAGACTTCCTGTAACATAAGCATTTGCTACAGCCTTTTGGAAAACACTCTACGAGGAAGCGCGTTCTAAAAGCCATACTTCTATAACAGTTACTCGAAAGAAAATGAACTAGCGCAAGTTGCTAACGTTATGATGGCGCGAGCAAAGAGAATTTACATTTTGGTGACCAAAAAAGACGAGTGATTTAATGTGTTTTCTAAAAGAAATAGAAAACATGTTTTCCGTGTTTCTATCGAGCTAATAGAAACACTCGTGGAAGTTTGGAAGAACTCGAAAAAACTGTGGAAACACTCGCTTCAGGGGCGGATCCAGAAAAATCAGAAAGAGGGGCCGAAAAAATTTCGGCTACAGAGCAACCTTGCTCCATAGCCACAACATAACCCTGATTACAAAGTACCGCTCGAAAGACGGTTGGTTGCCGATGGTTTTTAGAATAAATCGGAGAAAAAAGGGAGACCGCGGGCCCCTCGGCCCTCCCCCTGATACAAATCCACCGATGCGGCTATCGGCTCGTGTTCGCAAAGCATTTCTCGTTCTCCCAAACTTCCACTCGTGTTTCTATAACTCACTAGAAACACTGAAGATGTTTTCTATTTCTTAAATGTTAAATGTGTACAATTCAAGTTTAAATCTTTACATTTGAGAATAGTTTGTTCCAGTGTATATTTAAAGCGCGCGCACGAGGTTGTAAAAAAGTTTGTTTGTTTGATAATCCATTTTGCAGAATAATGGCAGATTTCTTGACAAAATGAGAGCTTCTCGAGAGAGCTACTGCATCATGAAACAAAGAAAAAAACCGCAGCTGTGGTTTGCTTTGTTATAAGTGACAAAACCCCATAGAAGTAGGACGCATCCGCTCCTCTCCTCTTCTTTCCTCAGTCTTTTCACTTCCTTTACGTTTTTTACGTTACAGTAAAAAAAAAAAACTTTTTAATTTTCTAACTTTGTTCTTTGTCAATTTCGCATTTCGCATTTTTCATGGCATTGCTGAGAGTGAAGTGAAAAATGTGAGAACAAAATTCAATAAGGTTGTGTAGTCATTTTTCTTTTACTTGCAATTTTTGATATATTCTTGATGTATGCAGTGCAGCCTACAGGGAAAACCCTATATGATGAACGACACCGGAAAAGGGAATACTGGACCTATAGATTTCTGCAAGAATAACTCAGCGATTTAAAGACTTTCCTTAAATTAAAATAGGTGTCAATTTGCCATTTCTTGTCAATCTCAATTTGCTGGAATGCATGTTATCGTAAAAAAATACTTTGTTATTCTGCAAGGAATGGAACTTGACCAATATAATGCAGGTCGTAATGTGATGAGAAGTCTTTTATTTGATCAGTTGTAAAATCCACTCCTCCAATGCTAATAAATCCACAGGAGAGACCTGTTATGCTGGCTTCTTTTGCCGTGGCAGTGGGACTGTTTTTTACCACGTCAGGATTTATCTATAGTTTAAGGTACATGTATCTTCAATTGTTTCACTTTTTATGTTGCTTGAAAACAGATTTTTTTGAAGCACTTAATGTCATTGGCCTGACTTCAGCTTAGAAACATGTAAATACTAAAAAAAGTTAAACAATTTGAAAGATAACATAGGTTTATACACAGACCCAACCTGGAAGAATTTGTTCCGCAGCATGGGATTTCCGTCCAGGGCAATAGTTAGACGCTTGTTAGGAAGAGGTAGATCTCCGGGAGGTACCCAGCATGCTGGCCCCACAATTTCGTTAAAATACAGAGAAGTCTAGAAAAGGTTTTGGAATTCCATTTTTTAATCAAAAAAAGTTACATCTTCATTATAGACTGCACCGTATTGAGCAAATCGGATTTGACACTGATTTGGGCAGTGCATTTCAAGTAGAATTCACTGCAAAAATTTCAGTGGCTTCAAGTAATTTAGACTTCCATTGATAATATGTTATCAGAAATTACTTGTTTGTTAACCATGTTGATTTTAATGTGCTTTATTTGTTTTCTGACATCTTAGGAGTGTAAATCGGCTAATCCTTCAGGGGAATAAGTTAAGGGTGGTGACACATACTCCTCTGGGAGGAACATGGTCAGTGACCGTCCCCATCACAGATGTGTCCTGTACAGGATCCCGATTCAGTAAGTATATTTATAATTAAGTTTTCATATAACGCGCGGAAAATTAATTTAAATGAACACATAAGATTTTTTATAATTAAGTTTTCATATAACGCTACCTTCGCTTGGTGAACCAACAGGACCAGTCACATGTTTCATTTGTCATGGGCAAGGCTCGAGTAGCACCCTTGAAGTCAATTACCATCCCTTGACTTGAGCTAACTGCCGCAGTAGTTTCCACCAAGGTCAGCCAGTGCCTCAAACAAGAGTTAGACTACAAAGATGTCATGGAACTGTTTTGGACCGATAGCCAGGTAGTGATAGGATACATAAACAACGAAGCAAGGCGTTTTCACACCTTTGTAGCCAACCGCGTACAAGAAATACACAACCGTACAAAACCTGACCAATGGCATTACGTGGGGACTGACTCTAACCCAGCTGATGCTGCCTCACGTGGCCTCGCAGCTCAGCAACTTGTACACGATTCAAGTTGGCTGAAGGGCCCGAAATTCCTTTGGAATTCAAACATTCACTCAGTACAAGCATGTTACAAGCCTGGTCCCCTTGACTCACAGGACCCAGAAGTGAAAAGGGTCTCCGTCCTTGTTACCCTGACCTTGAAGAGATTTCCTGACCACTTTGAAATAAGCAGATTGGATAGCTTCTCTGACTGGTTCAGAGCCAAGAATACAGTAGCATTATGTTTACTACTAAAGAAGCATCTAAAGGAAAGAAAGATCAAGAAGGACCCACAAGTTCGTGAAGACAAATTGAGAGAAGTCCCCAACCTCCAACATCGGAAACCAAGGGTAGATGACTTAGCCCAGGCAGAGACGGAAATCATGCGCAGCCTGCAGCATGAACACTTTATGGAAGAAATCAGAATATTGCGTTCCCTGAGTGCTGGAGAATTCCTAGGTAGAGAAGCTGTAAAACAGCGCGACATAAGTTTGAAGAAGACCAGCTGTATGTATCGCCTTGACCCCTTTCTAGATGCCGATGGAATCCTGCGAGTTGGCGGTCGCCTCAGAAGAGCTAACATGCCAGAAGGTGTCAAACACCCAGTAATATTGCCAAGAAGATCTCACATCACCGAGTTGATAATACAATATTGCCACCATGCCATTAAACATCAGGGGAGTGAGATGACCCTTAACGAGCTCCGCCAGCGTGGATACTGGGTAATTGGTGGTACATCGGCAGTAGGATGTTTCGTCTCAAAGTGCACAATTTGCAGAAGATTTAGAGGACCCACTCAAGATCAGAAGATGGCAGACCTGCCTAAGGATAGAACAGAGCCCGTTCCTCCCTTCACTTACAGTGCGGTAGATTATTTTAGTCCTTTCTACATTAAGGACGGTCGTAAGGACGTTAAGCGATATGGAGTGATATTTACCTGTATGTCTTCACGGGCAGTCCACATCGAAACCTCGAACACGCTAGAGATCGATTCCTACATAAATGCACTTCGTCGTTTCCTAGCTGAGCGTGGTCCCGTTCGCCAGATCAGATCTGACCGCGGCACAAACCTTGTTGGAGCCAAGCGAGAACTAGCAGATGCCCTACGTGAGATGGATCGTGAGAAAGTAAGCAGTCACTTACTAAAGGAGAATTGCGACTGGATCGAGATGCAGATGAATGTTCCTTCGGCAAGCCATATGGGCGGAAGTTGGGAACGACAAATAAGGACTGTGCGAAATGTTCTCGCAGTGCTGCTTCAAGAGTCTGGAACTCAGTTGGATGATGAAAGCTTTCGCACACTTATGAAAGAAGTGCAGAACATAGTGAATTCGAGACCACTCACCGTGAACAACGTGATGTCCCCAGGTGCTCCAGAACCTTTAACACCGAATCACCTCCTCACAATGAAGGTTAAAGTGCTAATGCCTCCTCCAGGTGTGTTTTTAAGAGACGACCTCTACTCAAGGAAGAGATGGAGAAGGGTACAACATTTCGCAAATGAATTTTGGAATAGATGGAGAAGAGAATTTCTACACACACTACAAGTACGCCAGAAGTGGACCAAACCGCAAAAAAACCTAACGATTGGTGACATAGTTGTGGTGAAAGATGATCATCTCCCAAGAAACGAGTGGAAGTTAGCACGAGTTGAGCAGACCCTACCGAGTGAGGATGGTTTTGTTCGAAAGGTCGTCTTAGTCATCGGAACTCGACTTCTCGACAATCATGGAAGAAGAATACACGAAATTCAGCGCCTGGAAAGACCAGTTCACAAGTTGGTGCTGATTTACCTCAAGACCGGGAATTCCCCGTTGAGCAAGTCTTTTTAATGGGTTAACTTACACGTTTAAATTTTCGATCTCATTGCTGGTTTGTTAGTATCAATACTTTCAATGTTGACTAAGAGCAAATGTAATCAGTAAAAGTTACGACAGACCGGGAATTCCCCGTTGAGGAGCCTGCCAAATCAGAGGCTTAGTGCCAAGAAAGATATTAAGGACTATTAAGGACTTTGTCATGTGACCCTTTCTGACCGGATTTGACAAGAATATTTTCTTTAGTGAGATTTCTGTAGGGATTGAACAGTGGATTCCCACTGTTGGGAAGCCATGTAACTAACGTTAAGCCGAAAGCACGCTTGGGTAAATTCCCAAAGTTCTTAGCGCGCGCTCGAAAAAAACACGTGTGCTTGCTAACGCCAGATGTAAGGCAATCGAAGTTATCTTGCTCATTTGTGACAAAATAGATCATTTTTTCCTTGGATCCTTTAAGATTTAAGACCAGTTCATTGCCCTTCGTCGCTGGACAAAGGTATTTGTAACTCGTTTTCGCTCTGATTTATTGTATTGTCGTAAGATTTTCTTGTATTTTGGCTTGCACATGTACTCGCGAACGGTTCAGTTTCTCATGGAATTTCGTCATGTATTTGCTTTCTAGTTTTACGGTTCTATCCTACTGAGGAGATTAAAGAATCTGTAATTCTGCCAGCTATGTAATTGTTGATTGTCCTTTGGATCATTTTGGATGAATTTGGAGTCTATTTATCGAGCGAAAGGTCGCCGGTAACAGCGATGCACCGAGTTTTGGCTGAAATTTTGCCGCCGTATAGTCGGCACGAACGCTAACTAATCTGCGCATGCGTTTAGGGAGAATTGGTTCTGTTCTGAAGAGAATAGTACCACAAGGAGTTCAAGAGGTTTCCTTCAACAAAATATATAGCTTTGTGAAATCAAAGGTTTTTATATTATTCTAGCCTTAGGGTCTGGGTATGGGTATTGGCTGGTTCCCAGACTCCTAAATAATTTATAACTACAACAAGTTGTGTTCTAAAATGTTGCTCAAAGTGGCTACAACTGTAATCGCATGACTGTTACTGTTTTCATTGCCAAAATGTAGTTATTAGTGTTATTCAATCATTGAAAATGAAATTAGAACGCAATAAAGAAGTTATTTTAAT
Source organism: Meandrina meandrites (assembly GCA_963693305.1). Taxonomy (NCBI): domain Eukaryota; kingdom Metazoa; phylum Cnidaria; class Anthozoa; order Scleractinia; family Meandrinidae; genus Meandrina; species Meandrina meandrites. The sequence goes on from OY855904.1 coordinate 7,775,224, forward strand.
ATGGTTGATTGTAAACTCTCATTTTAATCCATGAACAGAGCTGAACAGGAAGTTGTCATTACCATAACGTGGTGTTCAATAGAGTCCTGGCAAGAACTCTGCCAAGATTAATACAAAAAAAAAAATTCAAGGGAAGTTTGTAACAGTTTTCAATCTGTTGCTGGTGTGGACTTGAGGTAGCAGGCAATATTACGTACACGCGTGTTGGAGAGGCGCGTGCGAGAGAGGCGTGCGAGAGTGGCGTAAACACCCATTCTTTGAAGATTTCTAAGTTTTAAATTTGATTTCACTTGGACGGTGTCAGCAAATCGATTCCACTCCTTTACCCGACGCAGGGATTTAGAAATTTTTGACGGTTGACCAACCTTGGGGTGGCGTGACATTTTGTGAAATGAAACCTTTCATTCTGGTTGAGTGCTTCTGATCTGGTGATCATTGCATGCAGACTTTGATCTGTTCAGACAACACCCAGTCTGCTGAAGGAGCGGTTTTCCATTTTATCGGTGGATTAAATGGACATGAACTGATTCTAGAAGGGTAGTGTATAGTAGGATACTTCAGTCAGTAAAAGAACATTTGCTACTGAGAATAATTCAGTTCGCGTGACTGGACGGTTTCACCGTAAGGCCAAACACGACGACACTAGGCTTCTCATTCAAGTTACTAAGTAGATCTTAGTTCTATGTAGGAATACATCTCCTGTTCATGGCCACAGTTACACTTCGAGGAGACTGATTCTGGCGACAAGGTAAAGTCTGCATACCAACCAAGTGGCCCACCAGGCCGGAGCTTATCCCGGTTTCTGCCCAAGAACACAACACAATGTTCCCGGCCAGGGCTCGAACCCGGACCGCTCCATCCGGAGACTAACGTACTAACCATGAGGCCACCGCGCCTCCCATGAAATTCATAATGGTTTCTAGCACTACAGTGTTGACTCGTAAACACTGTACGACTGCTTTCTCCTTTGTGAAAGTAAGAAGCTAGATTAAAATGTTAGCAGATACAATTTGCATGTAAGGAATTAAATATTCTCCTGACACTTTAGAGCGATAAAGCCCGTGCGAAAAAGCAAATCTTTCTTATTTTTGATCTCTTATAGCTGCTTTGTTCACAGTAACATTTTCAATTTTGACCAAGAGCAAATGTTTTATATGTTACTTGAGTTTAGAGCTAACTTGTTTATTTCTACAATTGTAAACTCCTTGGTGACTGACTGACACTGTGTCATTTTCAACAGAAGAAAAACAGCTGCATGACTACAGAACTTCTCTGCAAGGTAAGAACTCTGCCAACATTTCTACAACTAAAATTCAATTCAAGGAAAGTTTTCAATCTGTTGCTAGTGTGGACTAAAGGTAGTAGGCATTACGTGTACATGTGTTGGAGAGGCACGAGCGATGCTTTGTTGCCAAGGACATATTTTTTCTCTTTCCTCGTGTTTCCACGTAACCATTCTATAAAGATTTTTAAGTTCTAAAATTTGATTTAACTTGGAAGGTGTCAGCAAATTGATCCAATTCCTAGCCCGTCGAATGGATTTCCAAATTTTTGAGGGTTGACCAATCATGGTTGGTAGCTTGGGGTGGCGTGATATTTTGTAAAATGAAACCTTCATTCCTCTTGAGTGTCTCTGATCTCGTGATGATTGCAGACTTTGATCTGCTCAGACAACACCCTGTCTGCTGAAGGAACGGTTTTCTATTTTATCGGTAGATAAAATGGACATGAACTGATTCTAAAAGGTTAGTGGGAGGAAAGCTTTTAACGAGACTTCAGGTCAGAAAAGGAACATTTGCTACTGAGAATAATTCATTTCGCGTGACTGGACGGTTTCACCGTTAGGTCAGACACAACGACAGTGGGATTCTAATTTAAGTTACTAAGTAAATTTTCGTTCTGTGTAGGAATCTCCTGTTCATGGCCACAGTTATACGTCGAAGAGACTGATTCTGGCCACAAGAGAAGCTTTAACTTTTCAGGTAAGCAGGATGAGTGAAATAAAATAATGAAACGTGAGCACATTTGAGGGACGAGCAAAATTTGGTAGCTCTAACAAGCAACAGACACGGGAAAAACCTTAGTCATTTCTACAGTTGTTTAATTGTTGCGAAGATTTTAATTCAGTACCCAAAAATTTTTAAGCTAACTATCATTCATAACGAGCAGTTTAGTCCCAAGTTTATATACAACGGGGCACGTACGCATTGGAATAACTTAATTAAAGCGGAAGTCGTGGAATGTGAAATCTAGCCTGTTTCTACGTTTCGCAAACATTGATCATGAATGGCTCAGTTGTCCTAAACAAACTCAATCATCAGCGTTTGTCAGGGAACAGTTTAGTCGCCAGGGGTAAAACCAGTAGTTCAATTACTAGCGAACTTTAGCGAAATCAGATCAACCTAAACTCGTGATTTTATTTGCATTTTTACCGGTGAACCCATAAGTTTACTTTACAACAAAAGCTGAGGGCCACATAACCTGCTAGATACTTGATTCTTAGATTAATTACAGATTGAAGACATATATATATGATCTGCTGTTGTGATTTATAATCGGGTTCTTTATCGTAGTTTACGGTACATTACTTCCTTAAACCGAGGAGTATTACAATCAATCAGTAATCTGTATTTACTAGCGAGCAGTAAGTTTAGCATTTTACTTGATAGTAATCAGTATTGCTGTCTTTTTGCCTGGCTCAAGTTGTAAAGGTTTCTCTTGACGCAACTGCTATAAACCCAGCGCGAAAAAGCAAGTCTTTTTAATGGGTTAACTTACACGTTTAAATTTTCGATCTCATTGCTGGTTTGTTAGTATCAATACTTTCAATGTTGACTAAGAGCAAATGTAATCAGTAAAAGTTACGACAGATTCAAGCCAACCTGTTTGTTTCTACAGTTGTATAACTCCTTTGCGACTGACTGACACTGGCTCGTTTTCAAGTGAGTTAAAAGCACTTAAAAACAAACTGAGTTTACCATAGAACCTCTCTGCAAGGTAAGAAATTATGAAAAAAGTCTTGATATGTCTATTTAGACTTCATTACACAACGAACGTATCCTGACGGATGTGAGACGAAAAATTGCAGCTCAAGCTTTTTTATGTACATCTGTGATGTATTACCGGTGATCAGTGATGGTCACTGCATGCTTAAAGGAGTTAGTATTCACTTGTGCATTACATCCTCCTTATAATGCCTGTTTGCCAGACAATTGTATGTTGAATCTTCGGCTTTGTCGTAAGCCCATTATTATCATGTTTGTTTTAAAGCTCCGTGCTTAAATGTTACAGGCAAATGAGTTTTATTTACATGTACTTGTTTTTCTTATTCTTAATGGTCTATGTACTTTTATTGGTGACAGCGGAACAGGGTAAGTTGATGCGAGGTCTTTGAAGTTGACACAAGAAGGACAGCATTTCCTGAAAGATGGTGCAGAAATAACTTTCAATTTGTTCAACGACTTGATTGGCACTTCTGACCAATCGCATGCCCCACGGAGCTGTAGACATGGGTGAAAGTTGTCCTCCCCAATCCTCACAGGAAGCTGTAGCCGGAACAAGTACATGTGGGTACCAATTTGTATTTTTTAAATTTGTCAGTTCATTTGTTTTAGATTTTATTAGGCACCTGAGTGGCCATCAAGGAGAGTCACACATACTAAGTAATATACATGATTTTGTAAGGAGTTGGGAGGGAAAGAGGTATTTCAAGTAAGATTTCCATATGTCCCCAACATAAAAAAAATGAATTGGCCTTTCATTTAAAGGGACAGACAGTATCATGAACTGCACATCAGTGTGAAACTGATTTTTGATATCGGCTAATTAATATTTCTTTTTAGAGGGTATTTTTAAGGTAATGTGTTATTTTGTAACGAAGGGAAAGCAGATTTGTCAAAACTAAGCTTATTTGAGGTCTGTTTGAGTTTTTAAAAAATAACTTATAACTCGTGCCGTGTTTCTGGCCTGTCGGGTCGCAGTGAGATCAAGACAAATTCCTAAATTCACCAGTGCTAACCGACTCATGTAAGTAATTTTTTTCTCCACTATACATTTCCACAGATTTCTAAGTTATATGCGCCCTTTGAAAGCTATAGGTGAATGTTAATTCCTCAGTACGTAATCATTTAGGAGCATGATACATTAAACAGCTAAAAAATCGTGCTGTATTTCACCCTACTTTCCAATGAATAATTTTGTAACACAATCCATTTATCTTTGAACTTCACTGGGCTAACTGACTCATGCAAACAATTTTTTTTCTCCACTGATTTCATCTTGGAACATTTCGAAGTTAAATACCCCATTTGAAAGCTAAGTGAATGCAGATTCCACGGTACATTAAGATTTAGAGACCATGATACAATAAATAGCCAAAAAGCATGCCGTTTTAAACCAAAATTACCATCAAATTGCAACACGATCCATGCATCTTTCAAACATTATTTTATAAATACTTGTTTTCTGCGTTCAATACGTCAGTAGAAAGCTTAGTGAATGCGGGTTGTTAAGAAAATTATGCCGGATTTGGTGGTAAAGATGCACTAAGTAGCTCAACTGGCCAAGGTACATTGGATCATGTGTAATTTGTGCACCCCTCGAACGATGTATTGGTCGACATATATCACTACTACCTGGATTGTCTATGAAATAGTTATGAAGATCATATGAAGTTGATCAATGCTATGAAACAGGCTATGAAGCTTTGAAATTCAAAACTTCATAGCTCTATGAACATGCTATGAAATACTCAATATGAAGAACAGTGCTATGAAGTTTTCTCAGGCACTTATGAAATGCATATGAAGTTGACTGATGCTATGAACAGTCTATGAAGTATTTTATCTGAAAACTTCTCAACCTATGAAGTTTTCTGAGGCACTTATGAAATGCATATGAAGTTGACTGATGCTATGAACAGTCTATGAAGTATTTTATCTGAAAACTTCTCATATCTATGAAGTTTTCTAAGGCACTTATGAAATGCATATGAAGTTGACTGATGCTATGAACAGTCTATGAAGTATTTTATCTGAAAACTTCTCATACCTATGAAGTTTTCTGAGGCATTTATGAAATGCATATGAAGTTGACTGATGCTATGAACAGTCTATGAAGTATTTTATCTGAAAACTTCTCATATCTATGAAATTTTCTGAGGCACTTATGAAATGCATATGAAGTTGACTGATGCTATGAACAGTCTATGAAGTATTTTATCTGAAAACTTCTCATATCTATGAAGTTTTCTAAGGCACTTATGAAATGCATATGAAGTTGACTGATGCTATGAACAGTCTATGAAGTATTTTATCTGAAAACTTCTCATACCTATGAAGTTTTCTGAGGCATTTATGAAATGCATATGAAGTTGACTGATGCTATGAACAGTCTATGAAGTATTTTATCTGAAAACTTCTCATATCTATGAAATTTTCTAAGGCACTTATGAAATGCATATGAAGTTGACTGATGCTATGAACAGTCTATGAAGTATTTTATCTGAAAACTTCTCAACCTATGAAGTTTTGTTAGGCACTTATGAAATGCATATGAAGTTGACTGATGCTCTGAGCAGTCTATGAAGTGAAAACTTCACATACCTATTTAGTTTTCGGAGACACTTATAAAGTTGACTGAATTACAGTCAAACCGGATGTTCTTTTGATGGGAACTCTGCAATGTTGTGGCGCAATGTTCCAATATTGATTGGGAGTTTGCTCGACGCAACTTGCAACTTTCAATTCAAATTTGCTCGACCAAGTTGCAAAGTTCCGGTTTTCATTTTCCCCGTATAGAACGTAACAATTCCACCTCTCTTTCAAAGAAATAGGAAATAGTTGCCCTATGGTCAAATATTTATCAACAGACGACAAGAAATTAGCAACAGGTTTAGTTCAAATCGCCAAACTGGGAAACTGGAACTTGCTAAAGCAAGTTTGAATTGAAAGTTGCAAGTTGCGTCAAGCAAACTTCCCAGTTTGGCGATTTAACTAAACCTGCCGCTAATTTCTTGTCGTCTGTTGATAAATAGTTGACCATAGGGCAATTATTTCCCACTTCTTTGAAACAAAGGTGGGATTATAACCTTCAATTCGGGAATATCGAAAACCGGAACTTGGCAACTTGCTCAAGCAAATTTGAATTGAATGTTGCAAGTTGTGTCAAGCAAACTACCCATCAATATTGGAACATTGCACCACAACATTGCAGAGTTCCCATCAAAAGAACATCCGGTTTGACTGTAAGTGCTGAGATCTCGATTGGCGAGCTTTGGAAGAATCTCGCAAGTACCACTACCACAAGATCTTGGTGAGATATCGGCGAGATTACCGAGATCTTGGAAAGATTATCGAGATAGATTACCACTACTGTTGTAATCTCACTTGGACTGCCGAGAATATTTTCCGAAAAATATTTCAAGGGGATTGCCCATATCGACAATCCGATATTGCCGGCGATAATGTCTCACTTGGAAATTACTGCACGCAAATTTGTTGTAGATATTCGCCCCCTAATTTATAAACGCAAATCCCAAGAAATCTGCAGCCCAGTCAAAATGTGTTTGAGTACTGAGTAGGCAAAATGGCTGGAGTAGTCGCCAGCAGAGGCAACATGCACATTTGGATGCCATCTTGTTTGTGACTGCAAAAGCATTTTCACCTGTGCAGAAAACTTGAAAATTTAACGTCAACAGCATGATCACGTCCATTTACAGTACTTAATATTTCTTGCTAAAATTATTATTCTGCAACTAGAATATTGCCTTTTCTTCAGTAAGACATCACCAGGGACACAATCCATCAGCATACATGACGTACATTCATACAACGGTTCGCAATGCATTATAGGGCGATTTTCAAGATGGATGTTTTGGGCCGTGTTGTGAGTGAGGAGAAGCTTTGTTGCTGTGTTTTGGTTTATATTTCTCATGATAAAAGCAAAACAAGATCAAAGTAATTGTTGTTTAGTATCAATTTATTGTGTAACTTATTTTATGGCAAAGTTAAACTTAAAATCTGATTGAAAAACCTACTTCGCGTTAGAGCTATTTTCGAGTTTCAAAATCGTTTATAGTTTGATATATGTTTAATATACTTTGTGGCGACAGAGCGGCATGCGAGCGATGAAAGACAGATTTTTGTTGAAGATGTTCGTTTCTTTCTGTGACAGAATTTATTAAATCAAAGTATTTCAGATTAAAGCCATACCTTCAAGGACTGATTTTTCGCACCGTCACTGATAATCTTGCGATCGAAACTGTTAGAGTTTTGGCTTCATACCCTCGTTAACTTGTTGGACATATAGTGAAGCCCCAAGAGTAAAGCTTGACATGTTTTTCTTTCTTCGTTGTCTGAGTCCCGCCGATCGATCACAAACATACATTGCGAAGCAGGAAAATTCCCGCCAACGTCGCTAAATGAGCAAACCGATTGGTTTATTTAGGTCACGTGCGGCATTGTACACGCCATCCTAGGGGCATATACTTCATGGTAACACAACCCATAGTTAAATCAGAATTAATCAAAATACTGCAAATGCTCTCGATCGTGTACCATATAGTAAGACTTATAGATCAGAATTGTGATGTTTGTTTTTTATAAACCTGAAATTGTGCAAATAAATTAGGCTGTCAGAGACTTGCTGTGGCGTCATTTTCAGTGTGTTTGTTTTGATATAAGCTACTTCGTTGTCATTGTAATTCCTAGCTATGAAGTTGTTGCTATGAAAAAGTGTTGAATCCAATGGGTGGAATGGTACTAGTTTTTCATAGCCATATGAGGTCTTCATGATAGCCACTTCATAGCATCAACTTTGTTATGAAATGACTATGAAGTAGTTATGAACTGTGTATGTATTGGCTATGAAGAAGATATGAAAATGCTATGAAATAGTGAACTTTTTTATGAAGTCTTCATAGCCACTTCATGGGTTTTACATAGCCATGAAGTCTTCATAGCCACTTCATAGCCACTTCATAGGGTTTTCCCAATTTTGCAACAGCTATGAAGTAGCTATGAAAGGGAGCTGACTTCATAGCATCAACTTTGTTATGAAGTGACTATGAAGTAGTTATGAACTGGCTATGAAGTAGCTATGAAAATGCTATGAAATAGTGCACTTTTCTATGAAGTCTTCATAGCTACTTCATGGGTTTTACATAGCCATGAAGTCTTCATAGGGTTTTCCCAATTTTGCAACAGCTATGAAGTAGCTATGAAAGGGAGCTGACTTCATAGCATCAACTTTGTTATGAAGTGACTATGAAGTAGTTATGAACTGGCTATGAAGTAGCTATGAAAATGCTATGAAATAGTGCACTTTTCTATGAAGTCTTCATAGCCACTTCATGGATTTTACATAGCCATGAAGTCTTCATAGGGTTTTCCCAATTTTGCAACAGCTATGAAGTAGCTATGAAAGGGAGCTGACTTCATAGCATCAACTTTGTTATGAAGTGACTATGAAGTAGTTATGAACTGGCTATGAAGTAGCTATGAAAATGCTATGAAATAGTGCCCTTTTCTATGAAGTCTTCATAACTATTTCATAGACAATCCAGGTAGTAGTGTATATTGACCGACACTTGGCCGATATATTGACCGAGATATGTCAGACCGTCATCAAAACTCATATTTTAATAACGGGGTCCTCAAACTTGGCCATTTTGATACTTTTGACATGCTTTGTCCATTTCTGGCGTTCTTTCAGTTATAGCTCATAATTTTATGAAAAATAGGTCACGTGATGGCTTAGCTGCAATTTAAGGGCCAATTATGTAAATTGGAAGATAGAAATATCTGAACTAATGTGTTACAGTTAACATCACTAGTTATTTGAAGGTTGCAACAATTTTGTTGTTTTTATTGTGTTAATAGTTGCGATGTATGTTGTTGCATGGTGTGGATGTTGTTCAGCGTTTGGGTTAATACTTTAAAATCGTAAGGTGTTATTAATATTAAAGCTAGGACTGATACTGGACAGGTTATATTTGAAGGTAAAAAAAGGAAATTCTTTATTTAGACTGACAAATTCTGCTTAGCTAAAAAGCTACCTCACAGGAAGCCCACTATTAATATAACATAATTTAATTCATTAATTTATAAACAAGTAAACAAGAGAAGATACAAACTAGTTAAGATGTAAGTACATGATAAAATGATTGAATTTACAATAAAATATAACATTGTCAATACTAGAAGTAAACTCAGTAAATACAACAGGAGTTGAAATCAATTTTTGAAGTTTCTCCTTTGGCTCGCTCATGGTTTTGTTTTGGTTGTGTCGTTTGTTTCGGTCACTTCGTTTTGGTTGTTTCGGTGGTTTCACCTGGAACGTTGTGATTTGTTGTTTTCAACTTGGACTTGGAAGAGATGCATATTTCACAAGTCACTAGTTTTGGTAGAAATGTATACATCATATAAAAATAAACAGTAACTTCTACCTTGTAGTTTTAAAGTTGTGATAGCTTTAATGGTACTGCTTGTTGTCATGACAGCTAATTCTGACATCACAAAGATTTTGTTTTTTTCTTCAGCAAAATATACATACAGGTTTTTAATTTCTCCGAGTTAAATCTGTAAACACGCTGGGGTAGCTGTGATAAAAAAAAATCCTACTTAAGATAGGTTAAAGCCCTAATGTTGCTAGTATTGTGAGCAACAATGTAACAACAGCTCAGTAATTAAGTGAACAATTATTCGTCTTTGTAGTAAGAGATGGCACACCCACAGATGATGAATTAGAAGAACTGGCCAATGAAATTAAAGAATGGAAAAAGCTTGGGCGTCGCCTTGAAGTCAGTGACCCAAAGCTTACAGAAATATCTCAGGCTGATGACCAACTGTCTGAAAAGACATACCACATGTTGAAGCACTGGAAACAAGTTAATGGTCATTCAGCAACCTACAAGACTTTGTGCAAAGCATTAAAACACAATTTTGTACAGCGCCAAGACTTGGCAGAGCGGTTTTGTTACATTAATGGTAAGTATTTCCTACAATGTTAAATGCTGTTCCAGTGGTCTAATGTTTTAAGTGTGATGTACTCCTGATCAAGTAGTCTGGATGGAGTCTTTGCCGTGTTCTTAGGCAACAAAATTTGCTCTTACAGCACCTCTCTTCATTCAGGTGTTAATTAACAGGGTATTGTATGCGAGGCACCAATAAACAATTTGTTTCATGTCACTTAAATAAAGTTTCCTTGAAGGTTGCTATTTTAGTGACAACTTAATTTACAGGAATTTATCAGTTGCATGAAAATTTAGTAGTTCAAGTCAAGAAGTCACTCACTCACAGTGTAAATTACACCTGCCAACTTTTTGCCGACTGTCTCATAGGCATGAGATTTTTAACCTGTGAGTGCCAGGATTTTCGAAGATAACTCAAATATTTCTCAAGATGTCCAAAGATTTAAATTGCTTGTCAAAGGTTTCCCTGTCTTAGTCACATTGATGTGTTTCATCAAAGACTACGCTGTTGCGAACAAACTAATATTCCTTTAAAGAGGAAATGGCTACTTTAAATGGGCAGTGCTATACACTGTAACCTAAAACAGAAGTTTTAAAAATGCAGTCATTTACTTGTAGTCAATAATAATTACCCTATTTAACTTAGGCTTTCTCCCTTTTTGTATTAAGATGGGTAATTTTATGCCCCCCCCCCCCCCCCCCCCTCTCCATTCTAGTCCCTCAATAGTAACCTAACCTTCATCGCACGTGAAGCATTCATACTTGTCTACTTAAGTGATTAAATCAAATGTTTTTCATGATATCACATAACACGTAAATGCCACATTTGAACATTTCTGCCATCTTGGATTTAAAACTTTGTTCTGTCGAGAGCTGTCAGAACAGCTCCAAAATTGGTTTCAAAAACATTGGTAAAAATGTAAAGAATTTTAGAAACAATACAAACAATTGATGATTGAAGTAAGGATTTTGGGATAAAGCCTTCTCAAACTCATAAATAATTCATTAAGTTTGAACAAGGAAATCATGACCAGAAAGCCTGTGATTAGCTTCGTGGGATCAAATAGGGACAATGTAAAGGGTGGGTGTGGATTTCGCTTAATCAAGCTATACCTTTTGGTTTATAGAAAGCACCCGAGAAAAAGGCGAGCAGATAAGTACTCCTGTAAAAGAGATCGCCAGCATACAAGGTAAGGTTCGTACCTAGTGCAGTCTGGCCGCCTCTTCTCCCAAATTAGAAAATCAGAGACTTGTACACAGGCTAAATGTAGTTAGATCTGCCTCCTACACAAGCGATTGGGAGACTGGGTATGAGCGTCCCTCCTCAATAGTTAATCATTGTATTTCTACTAGCTGTCGCGCGGGTGACTGGGAAGGCAGTAATTAGAAGTTGGGGTACAGGTCGGGTTGAAATCTGTGCGCGTCCGCAAATGATGCCAGGACCGCAAATGATGCCCAAGTTGGACCGCAAATGATCCCGGACCGGAAATGATCCCCGATAGGGACCGCAAATGAAAGAGAAAAAAAAAAAAATAAAAAATAACGAATGGCATGGATGGTGGGATGGTGTGGATAGGGAATTGGCGTACGTGAAGTAGACCCACAAGCTTACAACGTTTCATCACTCTGTAAAACATCTAGTTTGTAACACTGGAAATTTGAAGAAATTTATTTTGTAATTTTTCCATGGTCGTATTTTGGCTTTAATTCCTCGGAAGTGACTACTTGAGTATTCTAAGAAGCCAAAATTCCAAGCTATAGTTATGAAGTTCAGCTTCATGACCACGCAAGGCCAAGGCTTGCGCTTCGTTTTGACAAGTTAGCTGTTTGATAGATGTTTGATACTATCGCCACCGGGATTTCGAGAATGTTTACAAGTATGTGTTTTTCTAAGACTTCTAATTCAATAGATCTTCTTCACGTGACGTGTTTTTATCCTCATCAGGCATAAGAGGCGGTATATTTATATCTGTTTACAATTAGCGTCCTTCGTTTGGAAACTAGAGCATTTTGAATTTCAGGGTTATGGAGGTTGCGTGACACAAGGCTACGATCGAGTTTGTTGAAAAATATATACTTATCTCATGATTTTGAGCCTTTTTAGAAGTTAGAGCATTAGGAAAAGTGCTTATGTAAATGCTTGTTTGTTTAGTACTGATAATCAGTCGCCTAGAAAGCCAAAGTAAGTTCCAGATTTTACACTATATTCCGGCCGCCATATTGGTATACCACGGATGTATATCAACATGGCGTTTTCTTACTGGGCTCCGTAAATTTCTGGGAAACATTTATGACGAATTTCTGAAGTTTGGGGAAACGCACAGGCCTAAAACTTGGAGAAGTGTCTTATTAAGTTATCTTCTATAGCGTACATCACGATTTCTTAGCTTTTTCCATTGGTCGGTTTTCGATTTATTATTATTTTTTTTATTGCGTGACAGTGAAAACGATTTGAACCGTTCCAAGAACAAAACAGCAACTGTGGAATATTTTTTTGTGAAATGATAAAACATGTTTTTTAGTTCATAATTTTTGTATATGGTCTCCCCTTCCTCTGATATAAATCCATGCTATTCCTTATTTTTTGATCGGGATCATTTGCGGTCCAATACGGGGATCATTTGCGGTCCGGGATCATTTGCGGTCCAATACGGGGATCATTTGCGGTCCGGGATCATTTGCGGTCCAATTTGGGGATCATTTGCGGTCCTGGGATCGTTTGCGGACTTGTACAAATCTCCCTCAGTGCGCTCTCTGGTTCATTTGATGGTAGCCCCTGGATTGCAAATCAGCTAGAGAAGAAGCAATATAAATAATCTGCTGTAGTAAAAGCTATCAAAAGTGTTCTTAGCTGACAATGCCTCAAAATCGACAAAATGATAGGCTTTGGATGCTGCTTTCAGTATTGCAAATAAACTGAAAACTAAACTGAAAATACATAGTTAAAATTCTAAAGTCAAAACTGACAAACTATCGTCTTGACATAAATTGGTTTCCAAGGTTTTCTACAGCTACCAAAAAGTATTCCACGTACTCATTTTCTTGTTCTAAAAGAACGATGCAGTTACACCAAAGTTGGCCCAAGCTCGCAAATGAACGTCCCTGTACATACAGCAGTACTCAGGCTACGCAACAGTCGAAATATAAAGTTTTGTCTATGAAAAACGGTTATATTCTTGAGCTTAACAAATACATACCTCTTACTAACTGAGTTCGAGGGCTGTACTGGAAGTTACGGACCGAGTTTTTTCCCCATCGATTTATGGCCCAAGCGCGAAGCGCGCGGGCCATAAATCGAAGGGGAAAAACGAGGATCCGTGACTTACAGTACGGACCGAGAAGACGAGGTTAGTAAGATGTTTATTATATCTCTACTGCGTGTCTGACGGGCTCGGGAACGATTTCTTTTCACGCGGAACGGCTTCAAATTTCTGACGCACTTCGGAAGCAAAACGACTCAATTTGAAATCGCTGTTAAGTGACTCTTAAGTCGTTAGCAGGTTTTACTACACAATTTCAGAAGTAAAAGAAAGTTTTAAGCTTTTAATTGCTAAAAAGGTCAAGAACACTTGGCGATAAATCACGAAACATTTTGGCAACAAAAACAGCTTTAAATTTTAGCGGGCCGTACAGTAGATTACGGCCCACTAAATTGACCAATAGCAGCGTGCGTACTAACTGAGAGATATAATAAGAAGGGGTATTGCTCCAGGTGTGTGTTTCCTTGGTTTTTGTGAGGTTTCTAGCCCGATTTATCGCAATATACTTACTACCTAAAGTGCCATGAATCGGCCTAGAAACCTCACAAGAACCAAGGAAATACATACCTGAAGAAAGGTATAGTCGTACCTCTATTCAGTACCCCTTCGTATTTTTTGGCTAGTGGTTTCTTCCATACAAATCCTTGTATTGCGACTCTTACGTAACCTGCGTACTACTGTATGTTCAGGGACGCTTATTTGCATACGCAAGCTTGGGCCTCCTCCGTGTGTCGATTATTCCAATTGTTATTCGCCTGCGCAGACCAGCCTTTACAGTTCATTGGGAAGCGACAGTAGGATTTAAACCCTTTTGTTTGTAATTACGAGTGCACGTTACTATTTCACGCTTTTCAAAACTTGCGATATTCTTGCCTTGCTCTTTTCCTTAGTTCCAAAGGTTTTCCTCAGTCTATTTCTCAGTTCAGTGTCGTTGGTGAAAACGAGTTGGGAAGCTACCTGCTGACTACTTATTCCCTTCAGTAGCAGAAATAGGAAAATAAATCCTTGGACCATGATACTTTCCAGTTTTATCTTTAAATCTATGTCTAGCCGATTGTTTTACATATTTCTTACTTCAGATAGACAAGGTACTTGAAGTAACCTTGATCTAATTTATTGCTTCTCGATGTTTTTAATCCAGCTGGGCCTATTGACAGAATTCGCCAACTATACAAACTCCGCGAAGGGTGGCTAGCACCGTTTCCTTGGTGTGAAGATTTTCACTTTCATCTTGATGATATTTTTGCGAGACTTAAAGTGGTAAGCAGGAAAAAAGCGAGAGGAACAGTGACAACCAACACTGTGAACGTGTCTGGGATCTTTAAACCACATGAAGAATGTGCACAACCAAGAACAGTGTTAATTGAAGGAAAGCCTGGCATGGGGAAAACAACTTACTGCAGAAAGCTTGCCTATGACTGGGCTACAGGGAAGCTGTGGAGTACAGAGAAGCCATGTAGCACGGGAAAGCAAGAAGAAAAAGATTGCTTTCCAAGATTTGAAACAGTGTTGTTGCTGAGGTGTCGTGATATGAAGTCTAACCTGTGGGAAGCCATTGATGATCAACTTCTGCCTCGAGAAGTTGGAGAAGCTGTTAAAAAGAGATTCTTTAACTTCATCCGCCAGAATCAGTTCAACGTTTTGCTAATACTCGATGGATTGGATGAGGTTCCCACCAGTAAATTGCCAGAGTTCACAGAAATCATTCAGGGCCGCAGGGAACTTTCAAAGTGTCGGGTGGTTGCTACAGCAAGGCACGAAGCTGGAATGAAAGTACGAATACACTGTAACACCCTGCTAGAAATTGAAGGATTTGCCGAAGAAAATGCCAGGAAGTTTATCTTCAAGTACTTCGATACATTGGAGAATTTCGCCGAAAAGCTCTTGTCAGAACTTGGAAGTGATGAAAACCTTAAAGACATGGTGGCAAATCCTCTGCACACTGCGCTCCTTTGCCTCCATTTTGAAGAAAGTAAAGGTAGTTTACCAGAAAGTAGAAGTCAACTGTACCTGAATGTAACACGATGTATCCTTAGAAGATACAGAAAGAAGAATGGATTATCAGAGACCGAAGATGACCTCATTGAGGTATACGACGCCCAACTGAAACATCTCGGCCAGATAGCATTGCACGGCTTGCTTGAAGACAAGTTGGACTTTGAGGAACGTGAGCTTAAAAGTCACGCAGATGAGTTACGTGGATTCGGATTTTTTTCAGTTCAGACCGGAGGCAGCAAGATAACACCGAGTCTGCGTTATACCTTTCAACACAAGAGTTTCCAAGAATGGTTCGCAGCGTTTTTTCTGTCCTGTCAGCTTATCGAGAAGAAAATCAGTCCTGAAAGCTTAGTTGCCGACAGGAGATACGCTCATGGGCTAAAAGAAGTGCTTCCATACACGTGTGGGTTGCTAGCAGTAAGATGCAAGGAAGACGCAGTAACCCTTGCCAAATGTATGATGAAAGAAGTGAACCAGGGAGATAAGGATGGTTGGTCGACTGTTGTATTGGAGTGCACAAAAGAATGTAAGCAAACACATAGCAGTTTCCAAGCGCGCTTGGCTCGTGAGCTTGGCTCATTTCTTAAACTTCCAACTCTGGAGGTACGTGATGGAAAACTCAGTGCTGCAAAAGTTGTTGTTCTAGCTGATGTGCTTAAATACAACAAAACAGTGACAGAGTTAAATTTGTATGGCAATGACATTGGTGATGCTGGTGCAGCAAGTCTCGCCGGTGAGCTTCAATCCATTACAACACTGAAGGTGCTGAAATTGTCTCGCAATGGCATTGGTGATGCTGGTGTAGCAGGTCTGGCTGGTGCGCTTGAATCCAACACAACGCTAACGGAGTTGTATGTCTCTGAAAATTGCATTGGTGAGGCTGGTGCAAAAGGTGTGGCTGATGCGCTTAAATCCAACAAAACACTGACAGAGTTGGATCTGGCTTTCAATGAAATTGGTGATGCGGGTGCAGCAGCTCTAGCGGATGGTCTTAAATCGAACAAAACACTGCTAGTGTTGTATTTGTCTTCCAATAGCATTATTAATGGTGCAACAGGTCTGGCTGATGGGCTTAAATCGAACAAAACACTGTCGACGTTAAATTTGTCTCGCAATGCCATCGGTGCTGCTGGTGAAGCAGGTCTGGCTGATCTTCTTAAATCCACCACAACACTGTCAGCTTTGAATTTATCTCGCAATGGCATTGGCGATGCCGGTGCAGCAGGTCTGGCTGATGCGCTTAAATCCAACACAACATCGACAGTATTGAATTTGTCTGAAAATTCCATTGGTGTTGCTGGTATAGCAGGTGTCGCTGATGGGCTCAAATCTAACACAACACTGTCAGAGTTAAACTTGTCTCGCAATCTTATTGGTGATGATGGTGCAGTAAAGCTGGCTGATGGGCTTAAATTCAACACAAGATTGACAGTGTTGAAACTGTCTGGCAATAAAATTGGTGATGCTGGTGCAGCAAATCTGGCTGATGGGCTTAAATATAACAAAAAACTCACAGTGTTGCATTTATCTGAGAATGGCATTGGCGATGATGGTGCAGTATGTCTGGCTGGTGTGCTCAGGGAATCCAACAAAACACTAACAATGTTGTATTTGTGCGACAATAGGATTTGTGATGCTGGTGCAGCAGGTCTGGCTGATGCGCTGAAATCATCCAACTCGACACTGAACAAATTATGTTTGTCTGGCAATAAAATTGGTGAATATGGTTTAGATTGTCTAAAAAGTACGCTTAAAACCAACGAAGAACTGACAGTGGATTTGCTTCCTCCATAATCAATTTCTAGCTGTTTTAGTTTTTTCGTTTTTGAAGGAACACTGACAGATCGTGTATGAAATAATTCGAAACCATCTGGTATCGAGGGTGAGTCACTTGAGTGAATTACCGCCTTGGTACCACTAGAAAGTCCAAGAAGTAATTATTTTTGTTAATCTTCACTACAGTGTTGAAGTGTATAATATTTCCTTCTTTTCTTAAATCAGGACAAAATGAATGCTGACTTGTGTTTATTGGCAAAATTACACGAGTATCAATTTAATTTCAGTGAATCGCTGAAAATTTCGCAATTATTGACCAAAAGAAAAACGTTCTAGGGCTAAAAATAAGAATTAGTACACTGGAGATCAGTCTCCTCTCTCGGAGTCTCTTTTTCCAGACGGAACTGTGCCGAGGGACTAATCGACTAGCTAAAGAAAATACTTTAAGAGAGATGCTAGAATTTCTGTATTGGTAATGTGCTTCATTGTTTAGTGTAAAAACTTTTACAGAATTGTACCTGCTTCTGATAGTTTATCATGTTTAATAATGAATGTAAATTAATGATCATGCTTATCCGAGTTCCGTTGTAATAATCTTTATTTACTTATAATAATTATACGTTAATGACTAGCTGTGGCTGCAAAATACACAAGCCCTGTTGCGTAAAGTAAATTACTACATTGGGCTATATTCGGAACAGTTGTTAGACGTAGATGTTGCAAAGGATGTAATGTATGAATGAAAGTGAATTGTTGTAATAGCGTTATTTTGAATCTGGAAGAGTTGAGCACTTTTCAGCGAGACACTCAACACTTAAACGTTTCGGCCGGCCGTCAACTACACACTGCGCCGGAGAAATTTGAAAAGGCAACAATCACAGGGGGTTGAAACTTTTGAGTGCGATTTTAAGCATGCGCATAACAAGGGTCTAATTGAAGCCACGTGGCTATATACCTGCTGGGTGTTCCCGCCATCACATGATTATCTTGACATAGTCTTGAAAGTCGAGGGTTGACACGGTTTCTTTCATCATGGAAACACGTATCGTAGATACAAAGTAGCATCAAAAATGGAAACCACTAAACATTTTCATGAATACTCGCTAGGTTTAATAGTTTCCCCATGAGAAACAGACTAACACATAACTTTTGTTCACCTCATAGACAACAAATCAGCGCTACATACAAGACAACAAATCTGTGTTAACAAACAACGTTCGTTACAAACAAGCAATGAAGTACTTCATTGATCTCAGCCATGCAGTATTAAAAAAGCCATTTCCTGTCTTACTCTCACTGTAACCGTAAAGGATAAAAGAAAAGAGCACAATATCTGACAAGAGTTTGACAGAAAAGAATTTTTTATATAGCGAAGCTTAACAAAGTACTAGACTTTCTAATCCTAGATTAGAAGTTTTATACCCACACTGCGATGAACCTTGTCTTAGATTTATACACTACCGGGTGAAAAAATACGAAATGTAATAGGCCACTTCCAAATTACCTTGTGCCTCTGTTTCAAAACGAATCTTCGAGCAAGACCTTTCACATGAAAATGAGTTTGATTTGCATGAAAGTGAACCTGTAGGCGGAACACATTTTCATATGAATGGTTTCGCACGGAGACAGAGGCAAAAGGCAACTCGGAAGTGGCCTATTTGTCATGATCTAAGATCGTAATTCCAAGTGGCTCTTCACAGTCGACTGTGCTTATCGTTTCCTTCTGAACAGTTCACATAGTACCAAAACGAATTTTGATTTCTTCTGGAAGAACCCACTTTCTTAACAGTGCCAGAGAATCTTCAAGGAAATGATACTAATCGTCTTCTTTCAATGCGGCAAACATACACTAGTGAATCATCTTTCAGTGACAGATTTCAAAAGCTCTGCCAGATCACGAATGGATATCAGTGTTCCAATCTATGGTCTTGCTGTTACTAACGGGAGAAAGAAGCAAACGTCATTTCAAAGCATGGACTTCCTTTTCCGCAAGCGTGTTCTCGTCTGTCTCTTTGATTTTATTAATATTTGCGCTGTAGGTGTCGACTACGTTTGTGTCTTCTTCGCTTGAGCTCAGACCTGAGCCAAAGTCATTGGTCTCGATACTGTCCTCGTCAAATTCCTCCTCACCCTCCCCTTCCTCGTCATCTAATTCACACTGAGTCAACCGCAACCTCGTCTCCAGGCCTATCCGCGTGGCGCCCCCGACAAATAGCCCTGGTACAGGCTGCTCTATCGAGCAATGTGATAGGTAGTTGGTGTAAATTATAGAACATTGTCACTGATTGGCCATACCAAAAATTTCGCGGGAATTTTCAACTTTGTGATGAAATTGTAAAGCACGCAGAAGCACGCGAGACGGACAGAGGATGTACAAATATTTTGAGCAAGGTCGGAAAAGAAAAAAGGTTGCTGTCTGTGATTGAAACCCTCTTGGGGATCGTGGTGAGCGCGAAGGATGATCTTCCCAAAACAGTGTGCCGCACTTGCCAAAAACAACTTCATAACTTTCTGGACTTCCGAAGTAAGTGTCTTGAACTTCAGTCGACTTTTTGCTGTACAGTCAAGCGATGCTTAAGACTTTCTCCTGAGCCGAATTTTAAGCGACTCCTTGGAGAAAACCTGGCGCAGAAACTTACAGTTCATGCTGATCACGACAAACGAGTGTTAATTGATGTCGATACATCTAAAGCGAAGTTTGACGAGACGACAACAGCCGATGCTCAGCTCGTAACAAAAGATCTGATGGTAAAAGCTGGACTCAATGCATACGACAAAACAGAGGTACGTGATGTCACCGAAATTTAAAGTAGAAAATCTATTTTTACTGGACATGTCAATTACGCATTTATAATTTAGTTGACTTCACGCATCGTTGAAAACGCAGACTGACCCTGCGCATAACTCGCTGTTCAGGACAAATTTTATAATTTCTCGATACGTAACCTTACAACAGAGTATTGTGGAAATTGTCTTCGACAAGGCATTGACAAAACCAAAGAACCAAGTAGAACAATGTACTTCTAACCGAGAAATTCAAGTTGCTTTAAGATAATTATGCCTCAACTTACGAAACTGTAATTTGTCGTCCAATACGTGTAGGATGTTTACAAGTTGAATGAAAAACGCAGGATAGAAATAACAGGGCAAGGCAACGTTTTCTTCGGATTAATCTTCGCTCAGTCTCTCGGCAAGTTTTGTATATTCGATGGAAAATTGTGCAAATGGCTGAGCTTAAAATGGGAAGATCCGAAATAATCGTGGAGCTGAATGTTCACGCATTTTACAACATGAAAGGACTGCTTAACGAAGCTGTTTTAATGTGTTCAAACGCAACTGAACTTAAAATCAAGTTTTCCGAAGTGACGAACACAGGAAACCCTTAATATCTAATGGTTGGAGAGATATAGTCATGTTCGAAGAGAATTTCACTGTTAAGTGCTTTGTCCAGCTGGAATTTAGACGCCTCTTCGAAATGCAAGGTAACAAAGTTAGACTTGTTTATAGCTAGGTAAACAAGGTGGTCATTTTTAAATTTGGACGAATTTGTGCCGTTCTTCTGATCTTCCCGTACGGTTTATATGCACTTAAGTTCGTTCAGTCGAATCTCTATCAGTGCTGTGCATTTACAGGTATTGCAGAAATTTCTCAATAAATATTTCCCAATAAATGTTGCAATTTTGATTGGTTGATTTTTTCTCGTGATTTTCCAAAAATGGTTTTTAATGGAAACGAATATGCAAAGGCTTTGTACAATGCTAATCATAGGGAGTTAAATGTTTCAACCCTTATGGGTTTCTGATAAAATGTAGCAGTGTGTACAAAAGCAAAGAATCATGTTAATTTAATTTCTTCACTTAACAATTAAAGCAGCCAAAGCCATGCATTGTACTGTGATAAAACACGATGGGAATTTGAGAACACAGGAGAAATTTGTGGCTTGTGTTTTCTATATTTGTCAAGTGTTCTCAAATTCCCGGATTGTTTACAGATAGACAATACATGGCTTTGGCTTCTTTCAGTGTGTTTTACAATATAGATTTAACAGATGCAAAACTATAAAACATGCTTTTCTGTGTTTTATACTGTGATAAAACATATGGTTTTTAACAAATCAGAGCATGTGGATCAGCTCTCAGTCTTACTTTAATTTCCAAAAAATTCTTGTGCCAGAATTTAAAGGACTATTTTTGCAAAGTAAAGCAGACCATTGAACTAAGTATATTATATAACAATGTTAACCACTCAAGAATGTGCAAATATGCAAGTTTTCTGATTCAAGTTGCTTTAAAGGTGAGATACAATGTACTTCAAGTACTAAATTATGTAATGGTCAACAAAATGGGTCCATTTTCAAAGTTATTCTGCAGTAAGAAATGAAATTAAAGTAAATTTATGTTGAGAATTCTTAATAAAATGGAATAAATTCTTAATTATCTGGATCAATTCTCATTCTAAGTTCCACCCATGTTAACATGGTTATATCTTATATTTTGTGACAATTAATGTAATATGGAGAAGGGGGGCTGGGGGAGTAAAACGGAAAAGGAAAAATGAAGTCAGCCAAGCTAAACAAGCTGGGGGAGAAGCTTTTCTCCAGGGATATGTGCATCTCCTTTGGTTGGTTATCTTGGCCCTTTTCATTTTCACGTGAACTGCAGGAGGGACCAATTGCACCAATAATAAGTTTTGTAGTTACCATGTTCAATGTTGGGCATTTCACGTTTGTACAGAACAATAAAATTGAGTAAAATCTGTACAACACTTTAACAACAGCTGACTTAACAAAAGTATACATACATTTTTCTTCTAAGATCCCTGATCCGTAACAAGCGATTCACTGACTGGACCAAAATACACTTAGGGTTTAGATAGGATAGGTTGTGAATGCAAAATTTGTATAAGCTACAACTTTGCACAGTTTTTAAACCAAAACAAGGCAAAATGTGTATGAGTAAGATGTATGAGTCAATAATCACCATGCAAATCAATGCAGGGCAGCTATTTATAAATGTTCCATTTTCCAGATACAACAACAACCTGAAAATGTAAACAAAAAAAGAAGCAAAGCATAATCATGTCCCTAGTCTTACAATTATTACATCATGTAATTTTTTTGTAGGACTAGGGACATAATTATTCTTTGCTCCTCATGTTACGTCATATATTCAAGTATTTAAATAATAGCTACCTTCAAAATTGGCATTGATCAATCTGAACACAGCAAGAGCAATTTCATCACTCCAGAAGTTAACTCTCTCTTTTAGATCAGAGAGAGTGACAAGATGTTCACAACTTTTAACAATGGAATCAATTGTTTGTTTAGTAAAGCCAGTGGCAAGGTGTGAGTTACTTTCCAACAGATGAAACCTGTATTTGGTCAAAACATCATGCAAAGATTTCCTTTGCAGCTCTTCGACGACTCTAATAGGTTTGTCTTCACTCGTATCCATGAATGTAACACTTTTACTGAGCAGCTTCTGTCAAAAGACAGTCCTCACACAAACAATGTTTTGCACAAACTGAGCAGCAATGGTGTTTTGTGTGGTAATTGGATAGTTTCTGTTTCCCATCAACATGTTCAAACAAACAAAGTCTTAAACATTTCTCATTGTTCAAACAGTAATTTCTCATTTCATCAGTCATCCCTTCTTTATTAGACGCAATGTCAGAGCCATTGAAAAGCATTTTGGCAACTGCTGGTTTACCATCACGACCAGCTCTACCAAGCAAGTTGTTTAAATGCTGGTCGAAAGTCCTGACCCCTTTTTAAAGAAAAACAAACACAAAACCAACATAGTTCATTACGAGATGGGAAATACTACAGTTGAAACTGTACAATAGCATTCAGCTCTCTCAGTTGAATATGCAACACCTGTCTGATGCTAAGGGGTGTGGCATACTAGCCAGTGTAAAACTGCTACATACACATTTAGTAAACATTAGCCCTGTTACCATTTTACTGACATACAATGGTTGATGACAAAATTGTTGAGAACCCTGGTAGGAACAGAATAAAAGCATTCATTTAAAATGCGCAATAGCATTCATTTCAGTTACTAACACACTGCAGGAAATGCATGATACCATTCAAATAACGCAGGAAATGTATGATGGTAATGCAGTGGAGGACATGTTCGACGTGAACACAATGCAGGAATTCACAAAAATGCAGGAATGTATGAAATTAAAACAGTACATGGATACATTGAATTTTACCTACCCATCATAGTGATTAAATTGTAACGACCGATAATGAACAATAGATCGTACGTTCCTTTTTTCTGAATTGAACGGTTTTCATTAAATCTTAAAACTTCTCCTGCCGCATGAAAAAAGTTTACACTGTTACTTCTGCATTGAGTTTAATCTCTTTAAAAAAAATGACGAGGAGTCCGAGATTTGCAAACAAATTCAATTTTATTTCAGAACTCACCAATTATCAATACAGTGTGCTTCGTCAACAACACAAGCCACGACCTTTGCCTGAAAAACTTGAGTTTGTAGTAGGGATCTTCCTTTCTTTGATGCCACAATCGCCTCAGGATGTGTAAACAGTTACGGAATTCACCGTTGCGCATCATTTTTATGGTGTCACGATCGGTTGACAACTCAAGATCGTCACGGTGCTTGCCCAATTCATCATCATCGCTTGAATCACTTAGGTATTCCTTGTCGATGTCTGCCTTGGCAAACTCGACTTTTCCACAACGCAGAACAGCACTTGAAATTCCCTTTTGGATGAGAGATTCGGTGTGGTTCGCCATTAAACTGTCCAGTGGGCAAGTAACAATTACAATTGTGTCTCTTCTCACTTCCACATCACTACACTGATCACTAACATCAGACAACAAAAGCTCGTGCCTTCTGAACGCAATTAAATCTGGGATTAATTGGAATATGAGCGATTTCCCGTAACCTGTTGGCAACACTCCAAGAACATCTTGGCCTAAATATATTGCCTCTAGGGCACGAACTTGGCCTACTTTAAATAATACTGATATATCGGATTTTCCTACGGCAAAGCTCAAGGCACGAAGAAATGCAAAGACCGCCATTTTTTGAAGACAGAACTTGACCTAGGCTTCTTGCGGAAATTTGAAAACGAGGCAATGTGCATGATTTGAGCAGATTTTTGCAGCCTGTACCAGTGAAAGCTCGGAGGATTTGGGCTCAGGGTCAGGGGGGACACTGTAGACACGCGGTGTACTTGACTGTAGTCTTCATAGCCTTTGGGCATGTACGGCTGGGCTTTTAGGAAATCCACGATGCCGAAATCATGAATCTGGGCATCGTGAACAGTCTGGGCTTCACCTTCTCACTGGTCAGATGACAGCGATGACGACTTCTTAGCGCAACTCTGCACCCAAAGCGTGCAAGATGACCAGAGGGCCGACCAAGATGAGGATGACCGGGCGACATTGACTGACCTGGCCTGGGAACTAGCCTCGACTACAGGCCGGTTGACTCAACCGACTCAACCGACGCCGCGGAAAAACGTCTGCGCATGTGCAGAACTTTTGAAAGATTATAAGGGAATGACCGAAAAAGTGAACATTTTCGCGATTTTTAAGAAAACCCCCGAATATTTAAGGTAAAGATTTTAACTGAGGGTACATTGTTTCCTGTTCTTTTACCTGTCAATTTACAGTTTCATAATTTTTCTTACAATTTTTGCTATAAGCATCGAAAGTTCGCACTTTTGGGCACTCTGTTTGTCATCGATGGAACTGCTTTCGCACGTAAGTGGATCATGAAGATTTTGCTCATTTTTAAGAAATCCCTAACATATCTAACGCTGATATCACAACTGTAGTTTTACCTTAATATGCTTGTGTGAACACTAGTTTCTAGCCTGCCTATCTTTTTTCGAAAATTTATCATTTTGTGTTTATTGAAATCCTTGTTTCCACCCTCAACATCATTAGCTTGCATGTCTAGGCTGACATAGTTTGTGTGCTGTACTTGCGCAGACGATCGAAGAGTTCAGCAAACTTCTTCCACGCAAGTGTATCGTCAAAGTTGATTTTAAAGGACTCCTCAGCATATTTAACCTTGATATAAATAAAATACAGTTTCCACCCCTCCAGTCTTTTTTTCTTTGTTGTATTACAAGCTTAAAAAGTTTACACTAAAGATCATGAGGCTAACTAGAACAGAAAGGTAATTCTATGAAAATTTCCATTTTTCATTCAGGTTACTCATATTGCTTTTAAAAACGATTCTTGTAGTATCCTGTGTTTTTATTTTCAGTAAAGGTTCATAAAACCTTTTAATAAACACATCATACTTACTTTGTTACATAACATGGAATAATAATTTTATTATCGAAGCTGTCAGATGGATGCAGAATGTTGAAGGTCAATACAGGTATTACTTTGATTAGCTAGAGATTACTGTAATTTTTAGTCTGAAAAAATGTTTTTAAATCCCAAGTGGTTGATTTGTAGAAGATAACTAAACGTGGTAATTTTCATGACTCAACAACAAAAAAAGACAAGACATTTTGGCCTTATTTGTGATGACTATGGTCATAATTTTTTATTAATAGCAGATTACATGTATATACATGGCAAGCCTTTTATTTTTCCGATTCATTACATATTTATTTCTGGTAATAACAAAATTGATGCTTGTCATTTTCAATACAGCTTAATTTTTGCTTTATGTTTCAGTACGTTACAAACTAGCAAAGCACATCAATAAGGAGGGTCTGTCAGTATAGATTCAATATTTACTCATTGCATTATGTGTTGTACTCTTGCTATTTGTCTTGTCATTCAAAGACAATAATGAATAAACTTGTCACAAGGTCTAAGCAAATTAAGTGTAGCTTTCTACCTCATCACACAGTCTCCATTAGCAAAGTGAGCTCCACCCTGTCACATGGTTGCATGTTGTTTAGTCAAGTGCCAAGTGGTTAAAAATGGCAGGAAGATCATAGCCCCATCTCTTGATTAGCTTCCTTGATTTTCCTTATGATTTCTACAGACTCTTTGTCAAGGATTTGGACCCCCTCCCCCTCCCAGTCAATCTCGTGATTAGCCTGTGACTGGTGTTCCCAGATTGGTGCAGATTGCACCAAGATGTTTAGGTCGTTCATTTCTAATGTTCACCCAGTCTCCAGAAAACTGCACTTGTAATTTCACTGCCAAACTTGTAGTATTTAGATGTTACTTTTAACAGAGACAAAACTATTATGTCCATTTTTCTGCAAATGATGAACAAACAGTCCCATCAGAATGTAAATCACATTGAGCTGACATGGATATGCATGCATGCAAACTTGGCTTCAAGAAATAACTCACTCCTAAATAGTATGTGTCTTTCTCTCCAAACTTGAAAGTGTACCGTTATGAATGATTACCATCATGTTTCAATCCTCTTGTGTTTATTGAAGCAAAAGAATTATCTCTGAAATATTTACACATGTTGTAATCAATCTGAGGTATAGTAAAACCACACAAGTAAAGTACATAATAGTGAATCTGAATGGCTTTATTACATGTAAGACAGCAACATTGGGTGACATTGGTTCAAAGCTGTTTTTTTCCAACGTAAATTGCAAAGAAAAAAACACTGTGATTTTACCTCTAAAAAGGCTCAAATCCATTGAAAACAGCAGTTGTAAAATATTCTTACTAGCATTCCTTCATAGAGAACCCACACTTGGCAAACCAACAACAAGCTTTTTCACCCTTTGATTGCATAGGAATATTTCATGTGCAAAATTTAATTTTAATGGAGAGAGAGAGAGAGGGTCGTGGCTACCTGAAATAACTAGAGAGGTAAAAACGGAAGGTAGCCAGATTTACAGATACATTAATACATTTTAAGTTTTGGCTTAGCACTGAATGAAAAAGTAAAATATAGAAATCGACGATTCCTTTTTCGACAATGGGCCAAAAATACACTGATCAGTGATGCTTCCCATAAAATAGTTTATAATTAATAAATAAATTACTCAAAACTTGAATATGAAATTAAATTGGTAAATATTCAAGACACTGCAAGACAACCCTTCGAAAACCACATATTTATTATTTGATAATCTAAGAAAAAACTGGCCAGTTAACGTGAAGGCTCCATCTTTAATGGTCCAATATTTCTAATGAAGCTTATTTATAGCTCGAGTAAATACTCTGGTCGCTCTATGTGAAATTACAAACAAGCCGAAATCCGAACTGGAATCCAAGTGCAAACAGTCAATCATGTCATTCAGTGAACACAGGAACATCATTGTGGCCATTTCCTTGCCCTTTAGTTATGCTGCAAGGTCTCCTGGCAAATAAACTACTTTCACGGAATAATATAAACATCCGATTTGCTTCTGTTGTCGATGTAACAGCATATCGCACGAGTTCCCAGAGTAGTTTTCGCGTAAAAATTCTGTTCCAGATCTGCAATGGTAAATTCCCCTTGTGATTTAGGATCAAACCTGAGTCCAAAAAACGAATTTCGCTTACAATACTTACAAATTACTTCCCTCTCCGTACAAAAGTCGAAGTTTTCAGCAACGAAAACGGCTTTGTTTTCATTCCAGAATCGTGACGTTGCAGGCATGCGCGGTGCGTTTTTCCGCGGTGTCACTCAACCTCGTCCCCAGGCCTATCCGCGTGGCGCCCCCGACAAATAGTTCCCAGGCCAGGTCAGTCAATGTCGCCCGGTCATCCTCATCTTGGTCGGCCCTCTGGTCATCTTGCACGCTTTGGGTGCAGAGTTGCGCTAAGAAGTCGTCATCGCTGTCATCTGACCAGTGAAAGCTCGGAGGATTTGGGCTCAGGGTCAGGGGGGACACTGTAGACACGCGGTGTACTTGACTGTAGTCTTCATAGCCTTTGGGCATGTACGGCTGGGCTTTTAGGAAATCCACGATGCCGAAATCATGAATCTGGGCATCGTGAACAGTCTGGGCTTCACCTTCTGCTGGGGTAAAGATGGCGTTGGATTGCGAGTCTGGTCTATCACTGTTCTTATCTGACAAGCTTGATTCGTGTAATAGAGGGATAATAGGGCGGGGGCTATCTTTAGGTCCCTCGCTCTGTTGTTGTTGTTGTTGTTGTTGCTGTTGTTGTTCTTGTCTATTGATCGTATCATCATTAGCAAAGACGCTTTCATGAGGTTTCCACACATTTTGTGACAGAAGACGCGTACTCAACTTATCGGGTTTCACTGAGGTCAGGTCAAACGAGGCGTCTCTCTCGCGAGACACTCTCCCCGAAGCCGATCCGTCCTGAACACCGGCGAGGAAAAACTCTGACAGACCTACATGACGTGGTTGTGGACTCCACACCCTTGCCGTCGACCCGCCGGCTTGGTCTTGAAGTTGGCCCACACGGGAATGCCCCCCTCTAATACTCAGCCTTGACAAAGCTGCATGTTCTAAAGCGGGGCTGTTCGTGGATACTGGTGAAACATTCTCCAACACCAACGCGTCACTATCAGCCTGGAATCTTCCCGTGGGGGTCATACACATGATGTTGATTCTCCCGGAGCGTGACAAGGGTCTCACCTGGGGGTGGGGTGAGTGTCCTCTTCCTCTATAATACAAGTGGTTGTTTCCTCCCCATCCGAATCATCGTCGTTGACTTCTTCGATAGATATAACACTCTTGGATGGGGCCATGTTATTTCCTTTACTAGTTTTTCGGTTTGAGGCTCCAAGACTTTGAAAGATTTCTCTGTAGTTCATTCCTAGCCGGTCTTCAGTTGTTGGGCTGTTCGAAGCATCATTTGCGTTTGGTAACATTTCAGTTCCCTCACTCTTTGCCTCCTTAGGAGGTGTCTGTGGGGAGGTGAACGTTGGATCGCCATGGTGTTTCTTGAGTAACATGCGGTCAAGATAACTTAGTGACTTGTTTGGTCCAAAGTTCAGTTTCAGCTCTTGATACCTGGATGGCTCTGGGGTGGTGCTTGTGTCACGAGAATTACCTACAACGAAACGGACGAGATATTACATTAGTAACCCTTACTCGACCAACACCACCTGTAAAACAAGCTTCAAACCACAAATGCTCACTCAAACGTCTCTCTCAAATTCTCGTGGTACCAGTTAGAGAGGTAGAGACAAGTGGCAGGGGTCATAAGTAAAATCTCTACTGTTATGTTCCGTTTAAGAAATAGAAAACATGTACCGTGTTTCTACCGAGTTAAAGAAACACGAGTGGAAGTTTGGGAGAACGAGAAATGTTGTGGGAACATGAGCCGCAGGCGAGTGTTTCCACAACTTTTTCGAGTTCTCCCAAACTTTCATGAGTGTTTCTATAACTCGATAAAACACGGAGAACAATGTTTCTATTTCTTTTAGAAAACACCGCGACTAGAAAAGGCAAACAACTTGTTAACTTTGATTATCAAAATGTAAATTCTCTTTGCTCGTGCCATCATTACGTCAACAGCTCGTGCTAGTTCTGTGTTTCTATCGAGTTATAGAAACACGAATGGTTATATGGATGAAGCGCTAGTAAGCCTGACCCCTCCCCCTTGGAAGTTTCTTTCCAAGCGAAAGAATACGATGTGCTTATTTGTTTTAATAACAACAACAACAAAAATACTCTCCTCACTGACTAATTACTGGACTGTGACAGAATTACTAAATTCAAATTCACCCACCTTTTGTATCTGTAGGATTTGTCCACAGCTTCTCTTCTTTGCCAGAATTCCGCCAGGCCATAAGTGCCTCCGCAAAGGACTGTGCACTTTCCTGTTCATCGTATGAACCCTGTAGCAATGCACCACCATGCTGTCCAGTGGAATCACCCCCCTACAAACAAGAAAAAAGGGACTACTATTGATATAACAGAAACTTGATCAAATCGTTTCTATCTGTATAGTCAGTCATCCATAGAAACTGCACCCTGTGCTCTCAGCGTATAAATAACTTATAATATTTAGAGAGGAAGACACGTCAGCCCTAGCTGGTTTTCACGCGGGTCATCTATCCTACTATCCTGATTGAATAGGCGATTTGCATGGTGGCGTCATTTGACTACAACTACCAGAATCCTTCACTTTTTCTGTTTCTTATGCTATAATTAGGGCAATTATTATTTAAACCCCACTGGGAATTCAAAATTTAAATAACAAAGAAAAAACGAAAGGAATTGTGGTAGTTGTAGTCAAATGACAACAACGTGCAAATCCGCTATCGGTATTTGGAGATGTTGGTTTTTCAGAAGGAGGAAAACCGGAGTACCCGGGGGAAACCCTCAGAGCAAAGCGAGAACCAACGACACTGGGCCGGAATCAAACCTGGGCCATATTGATGGGAGGTGAGTGCTCCCATCACTGCACCAACTTTGCATGTCTGATACATGTACACACTGATCAATTCTTCTCTGGACGGTTCTGATGAAAACATTAGAAATTTATACTGTTTGTTGAGCCATGCAATTTTAACTTCACATGAATATGACTTTGTGAGGTTTGGGTCATGTCTGAAATAATTATTACAACTTTAAACACCCTTTGAAAAAAAAAAGAACTTTTAATAGACAAACAATTAGAGTTCTTACCTGTGGAGACCTTGATTGAATACGGTTAGTTAACCTGTCAGAAAACAGATGAAAAAGATTTTGAATTTTGGCTCCAACTCAAGGAAAGAAAATTATAAAACCTATATTTTTAGACTGACAGTGATTTTGGTCTCTTCATACTGAACGTTCACTTGCCTTTTAGAATGATCACGTCAAAATGGACACTTTTTCTGGTAAATTCTGTAAATGTACAGTGTGTATACAGGGTTCAACTGTTGTAGTGTTGTTTGATGTCAAAATCTTCACAGGATTCTGAATGGCACCCAGCAGGGTCTGTCAGAGAGAAGTTGCTGACAAGACAAGTGGTGTCCAATAAAAACTTCAAAGAAAAGGTCTTGGAATGTCCGTGGGTTTCAATTTTACCATGCAACTCACATCCTTGTTGAATGGCTAGCTCCACGAGCAGGCAATGTGAACCAAATCCTGTGCTGTGATTGGCTACCCAAACGGGCAAGATGGTGTTATCTTACTCACTGTATCCCACACGAAAATATTGCCCTTTTTCCATATAATAAATCCTTTATTGACCAAGCCTTTTCGGTCAAGATGGCTGGGTATTGGCCTCGTTCTTTTTTGCGAGTTCATGGACCAACCTTGACTCCATCTCGGTCCATAAACATGCAAAAAAAGAACTTGGCTAATATACAGGAATCTTGACCTCACGCTTAGTCTATAAACCATATATACCGCATGGATTTTGTACCTTGAAGTATTTCTTGAAGGTGACATTCCAGGATTAGCATAACTCTCCTTTTCCTTTAATTTGTCTGCCTCATACTGTACAATGAGCAGAAAAAACAGAATGCAGTCAGTTTTTAAACATGCTATCAAATATAAATACAAATTATACATTAATTATTGGAATACTACCCATTGGGGCTTTTCAGCATCAAATAGCAAAACTATAACCTCAACTGTTAAAGTTACTTATCAACCATGTACCCATGATTCAAGTTTTAAGTGTTTCCATTTCCTTCCACATCCAAAGCTATTCACTGGAATTGTTACAACCAAGAGGTTTTTTTTTTATTCTCTCTGAGCCCAACACAGGAGTTTGAGGCTCAGCAAACAACACCTCTATACACATGTATAAAGCGACCAAGTAAATTCTTTGAATCATTATTAACCAATAGCATCTGAGTGTAAAAAAGATAGAAATGGTCGCAAATTTATGACTCTGTAGTGTGCAGCTTGTTTAGATTGATCTGAAAACTACTGTAAACACAAGAGTAATTTTCTTTTGTCAATGTGTGCAGAATTTTGCCCAGTAACATTGATTTGAGTAGTTCTCCTGTTATACTCACTGTTTATCTGGTGCATGGCAAGCAAGTAAAAATGGCTGAGAAGTACATGTAGCATGCTTACATGTTCTTATCCTTAAAGTACTAAGGTGCATTCATTTGAACACCAATATATTACAGTCAAACTAAGTGAAGCGTACCCCTCAAGATTACATTCATGATTTGACTATCTGAATATTGAATCCGCTAGTCGTTCCAGATAGGACTAATGGGTTCAATAATCAAATAATCAATTCATTAATGTAATCTTGAAGGGTACGCTTCACTTGGTTTGACAGTAGACCTGCATACCTCCCCCCCCCCACTCCCATTACCACATGAGGAAAAAAAAACATGACAGTTCTTACCTGTTCAAGTGTCTGGGTGCTGTGTTTCTTGAGTGCACCCTTTTGATGAAATGACATAAAGCAACTCACACAGTACTTTTCAGCACATTCAATGCACACCTACAGGTATAAATCAAACACAGTAATTTTAGTCATGTATCAGGGTCTGAAATTAACTTTTTTCGGCAGACGCCAACTGGCGACTGAAATCTTTTTCGCAGTCACCATATGGAAAAATGTGGTCGCCAAAAAGTGTCAATAAAATTTTTCCGTCGCTGCAGAAAACAAACCAAAATTTTGGGTCGCCACGGGTTTGCCGGCAAAATATTTGCATTCGATGTAATCAGGAATCAAACCAGTGCTGAAATCATCTTTTGACCACTTTGACAGATCTACATTTCCACCATTTGACGCCCACAGAATATCTAAATCTTCATCTAATTTCTTTGCGGATGTTCCATCTCCACTTTGTAATAAAGTACAGAAAGATTTCAGAACATCTTTGGACACCACATCGCCTGAATAAATATTCATGGCGAAAGAATGCATGAGGCCTCCTTTGCTCCCGCAATACATTATGTTATGGGAAACTGCTCAAAAAACATGGCGGCGAAGCTCTGCACTGATCGCAGCTGTGAAACGTGTGGTAGATTTATGATAACAGGAAAATTGGTTTTATACTTCAAAAGCAGCGGCAAGGTAAAAAGGAAGTGACCAATTGGCGGGCGGCTTTGAATTTTATTTTAATCGATTTGGCTGAAAATCAAAGTTCTTGTTTGTGCAATTATCGTAGCATGAAATAGTTAATCGCCTGCTGGCGACCAGTTGTAAAATTCTGGTCGCCAGTGCAAAATTTTCAGTTGCATTGGCGACCAGGAAAGCGCAATTTCGGACCCTGTGTATACCTGTATACACATTATGACCTGACAATTTGCCAGTGCCCATTTACTGCAGGTGGAGACAAACTGTGAAAGTGAGGCATCTTCCCACTTGCTTAGCCCAAGAATAAGACACAGTAAGCTAAATGTTGAATTAAACTAGGCAGAAGAGCAGTGTATAAATCAGCTTGGCTCAGCAGTTTAGCTGGCCATGGTAAATGAAATGATCATTGGTTCACCTTTTGTTGTAAAGTCTTCTACAGTCAAATTTATGTGCAACATGCCTTAGTTGTAGCTGCATACATGAGTGGTGCAGTGTTTGAACTAAGCCTGGCACAGTTGATAAGTAAGCCAAAAGAAAATCTGAGACTTGCTATACTTAGCACGCTTGATTTAGTTTCCAAACGAGCTTGTCAAACAGCATTGACACAACTCAGATATCAATACTGGGGCAAGGAAATAAAGTACAATATTTTACCAAAGTTGCTTTTACCCTCTCGCACTGACCACACCCTGAAGCACCAGTGTTATCTGTTTGCTCAGCTCTTGGTGTTGCTTTCTTCTTGTAAGATTCTGAAATCAAGACAATCCATGTTGTAAGCATTTCCCATTACCTTAATTTTTTTTATGTTGATGGAAAAGTCCCAGATAATTATGGCTGACATTGCTTCCAAACAGTTGTATATGTCACAAATTTTGGGTAAAAGCGTAGGCAGCTGTTCTTGGTGAGACCAAAAACTTACAGAAAAGTTGAGATAGTTCACCAACAATAAACAAAGTCAGAAATGCCTATAGTTTAATTCATGGTCTATCTTCAATTTGTTTTCTTTACATGTAAGTCTTTGTTCACATGGAAACATACATGTAGTCTGGAATGGGCTAAATTCATAAATGCCCTCAACTCCTTTTCGAAACTTTTTGCCTCTTAGATCTCAGAACTAACGAGGCTTTCCGATGGACCCACAGGAAGCTGCTATGAATGATTTTACTTAAAAAATACATCACACACATTATATACTCACGTAAAGGTTCATCTCCAAGAATCTTTATTTTCCTTGGAGCCTGTAAATAAACAAAACAAGACAATGCAATTTTGTCAGACCATAACTACATTAACCGTACCCAAAGTTGCAATTAGCCAATCAGAAGCCGTGTCTGCTGTCCTGATATCCTGTGATATCAAGTCACTGACCTGGTATGGGTGCGATATCATGCTCACTTGGCCAAATTTGGGTACGGTAAATACCTAATGGTACCTTTTTGGTTTGCGTCAGCAGCATACCAGGCTTGTTTGGTCTCGCTAGGGGGTATTTTGGCTCAACTACATCTCACCAAAATATAAACCATGGCTTGAACAAACTGGCCTGATATGCCGCCAAAGTGTAAAGAGGGAAGATTAGGTATAAGTTTCCAATAAAACACACACGCCCTCACTGAAAAAAAAGCCCATTTACAACTTTGTGATTTTCAAATATGCAGGAAAAATGCATTCTTTCAATAACTTTTCATGCAGCAAACTTAGCAAAAAAAGTAGGACAACACCCCTCCCTTCCTATGAATCTTATTCAATCACTATACACATTGAGTAAAAATCTCTTTTATTTCTCTCATTATCAAAACTTGCAAAAAGCTGATTTGAAATGCAGTATTAGCATTATCTTATTGTGTGCTATCAGAAAAGGCTGTCTTGTTTGTCAGACATTTCTTGCAACATAATAACATGTTTGGCTACCCGTTTACATATCACACAGCGAAAAGTAAACAAACAAAAATTTGCATGTGTGCAGGACTGCACGTGCCCAGTAACATTATATGTCCACAATGAAATTCTGACCTTGTTTCCAAGAAAACTGTTTGTGTTTGTCTTCCCTCAGGAAGAGAGAAACTAGTTCAGCCAATTTCATTCTGTGTACTAGCCAAAGTGGCTAGTGGAAATTGAAAACCTACTGGCCAAAACTACATTTCTACTAGTCTGTGGCTAATTGGCTACTGTTAGTGTCAAGCCCTGCTATCCCTTTTTCAAGATAGTTTTCCTCTTGACTGATGGCTCAACCTACCTTATCAGTTTTTGTACTCTTCTTTTTTAGCACATCCTGAGCATGGGTGTTCAGTGGGCCAGACTTCCCTGATACCCATCTTGTTCCCCCTTGCTTTCTATAAAAATAAAAAAAAACAAAAACAAAAAAAAAAACAATATTGCAGTACACATTTGCAAATTATACAACAAACACACCATATGTGCCAAGCATATCTTATTTATCAAGCTCAAGGGCTATACTGATGGAATGTCAGCCTTTAGTCTT